>VUJU01000339.1:26489-119697 GCA_009835225.1 Aphis craccivora | reverse complement strand
TTGAAAAACTTCTTCTCAAGAGACTATTATTAATATCTCATGAAAATATGTCATTCTAGAATTAACATTTGGTTTTCGCTCAAATCATGCCACACAGCATTTTTGATCTTATTGCTACTTCTCTCGACACGAAAAAATACTTTTTAGCTGTATTTTTGACGTTTCGCAAGCATATGAATCAGTCTGGCACATTGTCTTACAATACATGTTAAAACAATATTTCCCGCTCCTTATCACCTTTTACATAAATCTTACATTTACAAATAATTGTTTACAAAACAGGTTCTTCAAAGTCAAACTTGATGATTACGACGATTACGATATACTTGCCGGTGTACCGCAAGGAAGTAGTGACATTGCTCCCTTTTTTTTATACAGTTATTTATTTATTTTTTCTTCATTGTTAATCGAGACGTCCTTAAGGTCTTAGTCAATGCTTAACACATGTAAATAGTAGGGAGATCATGTGATCTATTTACCTATGTATATATCTCTGTACATATGATACTACCCCCTTTTTCAAGAAGAGACTTGTGTGGTTTTCACTCCCAGTGGAGTGGGACCTAGAATACAGTAGTTATACATCACCTTTCAGATGATATACCTGTCACCTAAAATACTCTTATCGAAACTTACACTGATGATATTGATGATGGCAAACTAACTATTCATTCCGATAAATTCATCTGCAGTCACCATCTTAAAAATTATTTTAACATGCTTTCTCATTGATGTAATACCACGAGAAAAATAAATTTACTGAAATCTAATCACACTGAATTTACTCTTTGACCAAAGGACTGCTCTGAAATTACATTTAAAAACTCCGTAATTCCCCAGTCAAGGGAAGAAAAATGCCTTAGTCAATTACTTGACAGGAAATTTACCCGATGACTTTATCTTCAAAGTAAAAGAAAATAACTTAACACTAGCTAAACCTAATGAGACCACTCATTAACTTCAACATGAATATCTCAAATCGTTTACTTTCATGCAAAAGTTTCCTTGGTATCTGGTTATATCCCATTACCATATATGATATTGTACTCTGGGGTATTACTGAAGCTTCAAATCTTAGTAATATACAAACTATATACTATACTATACTGTATACAAATTCTTCAATCAATTTGTCACCGTATGGACAAAATTTTTCAAAAATCAAAATCATGAATGTTTTAGAATTATGTTATAGTTTAAAATTAATAAAATAAAATGCGGGAAAGTAGGATTAAATAACTTAGTAAGTGTAACTGAGTAGTGAGTAACTATAATGGATGTGTTAAATATGAATTTAATGATATATCATTGTATATGAAAAACTATTTTAAGTAGATACCATCAGTCAGCCTATATCACCAAGTACACTTTATGATATTGTTATTAAAGTAAATAATTTTACTATTAGTATTATGAATATTGATTTAATTTTTGGAAAAAAATATTAAATTTATTATAATATTATTTATTAATTTATAATTATCAATATAATTTACACCATATTATTGATATTAACTTTTGAATCAAAAGTACAATACAGTAAAACAATGTAAAAGAGTTCATAGTATAAATAGGTAATATTATAAAATTAATTAACATATTTTAAATATGTCATTGCGTAAAATAAAATTCATAAAATATATGTTAAGGTTTTAAGTCTCCGTGAATAATGTTTTTAAATAACTTACTTATAACAAAAAAACGAATATTGTTATTCATTGTTTAAATATTTATGTAATTATGTCTAAATTTGAATTTTAAATGTCTATAAAAAAATAATTATGTTTATATATTTTTAGTTCTGATATCAATTTAACGTAGGTAGTTACAAAAACTTAAGATTTTACAAATTTTTTTCTACAAAATACTTGTGGTTTGTACATTTTAGTAATTTTAACGAAATTTGTAAAAATTTGATTAAAAATTGGTTTGAGTTATTTATAGACCACTGAAATTTTCGATTTTTTTGAGAAATTTTTTTTAAAGTGTCGATAAAAGAATTTTGGATGCCCAAAACAATTTGAAAATTTAGTACAAGGTTCCTTATGAGTTGTTCTTATTGTATCTAAAAAAAATTAAAAATCGTTAGTCACAATTTTTTTTTATAAGCGTTTATAGTTCAAATGTTTACGAAATCTGTCGAAAACGCGAAAATTTGCAAGTAATTTTGAAGTTGAAAAATCATAAAATTTTTTGTGTTAATAACTAAGGATTAAAAAAACAACACTAAGTTTTCCTTCAAGTATCTATAGAGAAAACTCGAAGCATCATTATAGGATAAATTTTAAGCGCGTTTGAATTCAAAATTTTTACGAAATAGCGTAACGATAACGATTTATCCCAAACGATTTTAAATATTTGTTATTATTCAAAAAGTTTATGTTGTAGATACTTGAAAATTTCACCAGTTATTTAGATTAGCATTTTCTTTACATGATTTAATTTTCAAAATATTTTTAGTTATTTATAGACAATTGAAATTTTCAATTTTTCTGAAAATTTTTTTTTTGAAGTGTCGATAAAATTTTTTTGGCCCTATTAAAATACTTGAAAATTTAATGCATAAGTTATTCTTATAGTGATTAAAAAATTATAAGAATACAAATATTACATATATTATAATAGGTCTATGGATTTTAGTCATTTTGTTGTAATTCAGATTTTTACATATGTACATTGTATTTTGTTATATTTTATATTTTTATGTACATAATTCAAAATATTTAAAAATTTCACGTTATTGCCAATTCTTACCACGAACATATTCATACCGTATTACGCTAATTCGGTATTAACTGAAAAGTGAATAACAATACTATTATAATATGATATAAATATAAACTATTATAAAAAATAAATACTAATAATAATATAATGGATGCATTGTTTTCAACAAAAATATATTTCAACTTATTGTATTAGTAATAGTAAAATAAATTACTATAATAACAATATAAATAATGTATCATATGATTAACTTATAAATATAGGCTGACAGACCTTTTTCGCTCAGAAATGTTATCATATACAATGATTTATCATCCTTGAATTAAATTTTATCACATATATTACAATTTACTCAATAACGAGGTTTGCTCGGTAGCAAAGCGCTTACATAATTTTTCTTTTTTTTTTTTTTTAATTTGAATGATTAGGTTTAAAATATTTTGGAAGTTGATGTAATTAACTTTCCATTGGACCTTAAATATGATAAATATATATTTTTATAATAAATAAAAAACATTATGGATTTTATTTGACTAACAAAAACATATTTTATATTTAAATGAGTTTTTATGATCTCATTTCATTTTGATTAAATTCCGAAAATATTGTTATCCTTTTTTTTTTGTTTTGTAAATTAGAAACATAATAAATAAATGTTATTTTACTTTTCAAATTAATTTGTAAAAATAATCATCAAAATGAAAAATATCTTGGTACTAATTAGGTATAAGATAATAATTATATAAATGCAATTCCAAATATTAATAATTGTCATTAACTTTTAAAATGTACATTTGTTTCCCGGAAATCTGTGTGATTTATGAGTTCATGTAATTACAATCATATTTACTTTTCTAATGTGTTTTTGATTAAATCCATATTTAAGTTACTACATTTAAAATTATAAACATCTTGATGGCTGTTTTATAAATACCTATACGTATTTCTGACACAAATATTATAACATTTTCGTGGATTTGAAATAGAAGTGAATATATTATGTAAATTATGCTAGAATTGAAAAAATAAAGTTCAGTTTAAGTTTTGAATTTTAAACTATAATTCAAAATATTAGGTGCTAACCTTACCTAAGTATTTTTATTCATATAAAATTATTTTGAACTTAAACATTTTTGGTATTAGTTTCCAATTTCCATTGAATAACACGAACAAACATAATATTTATATTTTGTTAGTTTCTTTATAATTCATAAAGCATACATAATAATAATTTGTGTGATATGGTTAATTTTTTTGGTGATACACGAATAATATAAATATAAAATAATATTATACAATTTTGATTTTTTCGCGTTCGCGTTAAATTCTAAAGTAAACATTTTTTTATAAACATCCAATTAAAACTTTAATTCTTTTATCATTTTATTTTTACAAAATAAACAGTTTCATATTTTTATCTGTTTTGGCTTTTTATGTGTTCATTAATTGAAATTTAATTTTTTCCTCTACGTCCCCAGGCACGAGTTTGATTAAAAAATATATTTTTTTAGTTTTCTACTCATGTTGGTGTTGCTCTAACTAATAATTTCGTTCTATAATATATTTTTATATTTTTCAAATTATAATTAATTTTAAATTTAACTTATTATAATTCTAACTATTTCCTTGAACTAACACAAAAATTATATCATTTATTTAAGTGATTTTTAATAAAAAATATATTTAACCAAAATATTGTAGTATTATCATTATTATTATTATTATTTATTATTTTGTTAACACTAACAAAAACTTAAGGTTTTTTTTGAATATTTTTTTTAAACTAAAATGAATATTAATATTAATAAAAATAAAAATTATACTTCTATGATAAATAAATAAAATTTATAGAAACAATGTTAATACCTAATTAATAATATTTGTTAGTATCACGGCGTTTTGGTTAGGCTATTTTGCTACATCAATGTCTTGGATTCAAGTTTCCGGTTTCATCATCTAATTAGTCATCATTATTATATTATTATAATTATAATATTATTTTGATTTGTTAAGAATTAAAATATTTCATAGTACGATAAAAGTGAGTAATTGGCCCAATTCATCTTGCCATCGGCTGATGTCATAGATAATGGGTTACCAAAATATTACGATAATTTTTTTCTATTTAATATAGTTTTCGGACCTCTGATTTTTAGAAATTAAAACGGTCGCCGATGACCTAGATGAACTGGACGAGTTATGTCATGATTTAATTATTTAATGCTATTTTTGGTTAAAATATCGATAATTAGCAATAATATTATTTTATTTTTTTTTAAATCGTAATTCAATTAAATATCTATAAAAAAATATTGTATTTTCAAAAAGCTTTCATTAAAATATACGCAGTACTTTTACATTATTTATTTGATCATTAATTCGTATTTATATTACATGTTACAACATAAAATCTATTTCGGCTGTTCTTTTGATGGGTTCACGTCGTTTGCAATTGCTATGACGGATTGCACTTTTACAGTTTTACCACCAATTGTTCGATACCTAACACTTCTCATTAAACTTCTATATACATCACATTTCATTATAGTTGCTTAATTAGTATTAAAAAAAACAATGTTTTCGAAAAATTACGAATGAACAAATTTAATTACAAATATCGTAAGCGGGTGTTTTTATTATGGCGTTATAAACTATCGTATTTCGTTTTCCATATGCTAGTGAGTATACGGACAGTATATGGCGCTTACATCTGCCGAAGTATCGAACATGGAATTCAACTGCTCAGTGATTAAATTATGTGTGACAGCAAACGATTGTATTAGGGTCAAACGATCGAGGAAATCGTACAAAAATTCACGCCGTCCATTCTTTAATTGAAACTAAAATGGTTTTGTATTTTAAAAATTATTTTTTTTTTTAATATTATCGCGGTCAAACATTTTCCCAACTGATATATTATACATATATACACACATAATATAATAGTGGTGGTGAAAGGGAAAAGTGGTATTGTCTCGTAATATACATGTGTATAATATATGTAAGTGAAAAACCGGTGCGGGAGTGGGATGCGGGTGGGCACCGCTCTACGCCATTACCCACCCGCCGCCGACACTAGCCCGACCGTTTCCTACTCCTCCTCCTCCACCAGCACGACCATAACCACTGACACCATCGACCACCTCCAGCATCAACCTCCACACACGTCGGTCGCCACACCATCGCGACAAGTATCATTGTCGCGATCGTATATGTGGCGGTGGCGATATACCATTGTTATGCGAAAACACCGATTGGCTACGCGGTGGCATTCACCACACCGTCTCGGTGGGTGCACTGCAGCAGAGTGGATGAGAGAGAGAGAGAGAGACAGAGAGAGAGAGAGACAGAGATAGGTAACGGCAGTGGACGCATATACAAGTAGGGGAGGGGAGAAATGATTGGAGTGGGCGGCGGCGGCGGCGGCGGGAAGACGAGAGCGGCGGACGGCAGAGCGTATATATATATAGTGAAACGCCGCCACGAGTACACGAGTTATTATAGGCGGGAGAGGAACTGAAATAGGTCGAGTGCGAATAAAGGCAAACGGGCGGCGGCGGGCAGGCGGCTGTGGCGGCCGGCGATCACATCTCGTCGCGGAGCCAGGTGTACGGCGGCGGCGGGCTGCCGGGCCGGCGGACGGGTGGACGGGTCGGGCGGCAATGACGCACACGCCTGCCGCCGGGCCCGAGATGGTGCTGCGTCCCGGCGGCGAAACGCGGCGGTTATCCCTAGGCGCCCGGGCAGCGCGCATGACCCAAAAGCGCCGGCGAACGGCTGCCCGCGCCACCGTACCCCGTAACGCGGAACCTTGCACACACAGATCGGCGAACTGTACGCTGTGCGACTGTTGTCCCGAGACCGCCCCCCGGTTTCTCGCGCATAGGGTTTCGATCTAATCGTTTTCGCGTAATAAATAATTATTAGAAAAAAATAAAAATCACTTAACCTTCTCACTCACACATACACACACACACACACACACACACACACTCGCACGCACTCACATATAAATACACACACACACGCACATGCACAAACGTCGCTTCTGACGCCGCGTCGTCCGCATTATAATAATATAATTTAATAATTATTTACAATCATAAATAATATTATATAATCGGTGTACTTGTCGCGAATCGGTCGTTTTCATTTTGTGGGGGTCGTGGTGCCCGCCGGGGGGGTGCGCGAGTCGATCGCACGCGCGATGGTACGACGGATGTGGTGCGAGTGCCGAAGCGTATGATAAGAAACCGGCTTCGTGGAGGGATCTCGACGCCGCGTGACAACGTGAACGATGGTGGTCGGTGGTCATGTGCGCTGCAAATGAGCCATGCTGTCGTTGTACGTGCGGCTGGGTGTCCTGCTGTTGTGCGCCACGACCGTGCTGCCGGCCGGCCGAGCTGCCACGTCGTCCTCAAACGTCCACAACAAACGAGGTTTGTGTTCCCTGTATATATGATATAGTATTGAACTTACGGCTTAAGAGCACGTCATATCGTCCGTCCCCGACCGGCAGGTCGAATCGGCACGATGCTGTCGATTCGGTGTTCTGCAGGGTGCTAGTGTATTAGAGGCCCCCGTTTCTTGTAGGTTTTCAAAAAAAAAAAAAAAACCAAACTGTTTTATTGAACAGAGCAACGTAGGTGTTGTATTATAAATGTTATTGGCAGTAATATCGTGATTAGAAATTTTCTTCAGGTGGGAATTACATTTTTTTTTTAGTAGAAAACTGTAAACTCTATCACTTCCAAAATAAAACTTACTTTTTTGAAAAAATATTTAAGCTCCAAATGCACACCAGTCCGGTAATATGTATTTGCTGTCCTGCAGATTATATATTAACGTCAATCGTCATGTATGTAGGTAATGTAGGTACAGTTAAATTAATATATAATAATATGTAACTAACGGGAATTACCCGACTTGCGACCGGTTTGAAGTTAATCTCTCTAACTGTAGTTTTCCGTTTTGTTTATAATACATATGATACAAAGCAAACAAAATAATTAAAATGGATTTATTTTATGATTTTTCATAAACTGTGGACATAATATTTAAATGAAGCGTAAATCCAATATCGTTAAAACCGGTATTCGTTTTTATGCGTTTATACCAAATTATCATAAATATGTCCAAAATTGCGAATCATAAATGTAATCGATGTACTTTTATGTTCGTAAGTAATCGATTTCAATATTTGTTTTTTCCTTAAATATATTTATTTTGTAAACATTTTTTATACTATAGTTTCACTAATTATAACATTATAATATATAATAATACGTAGTCAATGAAAATCATTTAAATTAATCAGAAAATATTCAATTTTTGCAAGTCAAAACTAAATTCATGTGTGAGCCACCCTGTAAAAAGTTATAGGTAAGGTTTAGATAGCACCCTATATAAGAGTTGAAGAAATAAACACTCTACGAGTCTTGAGGAATCAATTGTTATAACTTTAATTGAAAACGTCAAATAGTTTTTGAGTTTATAGAGGACTGATGAAGAAACATTCATTTATATATAATAATATACTTAGGTTAAGCATAAATAATTATGAATTATTGTAGAATATGAATATACAAATATTACTCGTTTTGGCGTCGTGTGTATATTAATTACATTATTATTATTATTACATTAACATCACACCGTTTCACTGCTAAAGAGACTTAAATATCCGTCTGTATATTTCGTGAAAGTGTAATTGCTTAAATTCCACAGATCACGACTAATGAGATCTACGCTATCGCACGATATCGTTTCGGTGGTATCACGTTGGTGGTTTATCCGTTGTCAGATTTGACTAAATCGAGTCCACAAGCTTTACCCAATGTTATATAAATATATTATTTCATTTATTTGCGTTTTTAAATTTGATGTAATTTAACCCGAATTGCGAGAAACCAGATCTATGATTTGTGAGCTGCAGTGTAATGAAATTGTTCTATGTTCTATCCACTTATTTTTAAAACAAGTTTTTGTTTTTACAAATGGCAGAACTACATTACATTTTAGGTTTTTTTTTTTATTGTAAGCGTTATGATAGTCGAATAGAAAAAACGTTATCCTTTATACCGAGGAAAAATTTGGTAACTTAATTATTAGTTATTTCCGAAAAAACGGGTTAGCGCAATATGACATGGTAATATTATAATAGAAGTGATAATTAGAATTGGAAATTATTATGTCTATACAGCCTGTAAAAAACACATAAAACAATACAAATTGTTCGTACTAACATTTATTAATTTTGAAATAATAACTAATTGGCGTGGGGCCAAGTAAATAACTCTGAAAATGTATTAAATATTATGCTTAAATCATCATGTTTGTATAAAAAATAATTTGTTTAAATTTTTTCTTAAAAGTGTGATGTATAATGTTCTTAAAATTAATACGATGATAGTTATAATCAATTAGTGGTGAGTTGAATAAAACAGTTAATCCAGTAATTTATAATTCAAATGGTAACTGCTATATTGACTACTACTCAACTAGGTATCCAATGTTGAATCTAAAGGAAGTGAAATAGATATTATGTTCCTAATGAGAGCTCAAAGATCATTGTTAATTACTGGACTAAGTAACAGTTTTAAAACAATAGCGTTCTATAGTATCGTATTTTAATTTATCATTTTAAAACATACAATTTATTATTTAATTATTCAATATCTTAAAAATATATAAGAAATAATTTAAACGATATAATGAAATTGTAAAATTTAATTATACGAGTCTATGAAAGTACCTTATTTTTTGTACATCATTAAATATATATATATATTATTTAACGAAACAAAATAGATTTACATTCGCCTTTCAAAAACAATAAACCATTAAATATTGGTTCATAAAACGAACATGACAACAATAAAAATATACAATTAGTATACTTGTTATTTAATTTGGCTTGGTTTTGCATAATATCTGATCAATACAAATTATACATGTGGTAGCTAATGGAGCTATAGTGCATTTTTAATTATTGAATTTTCATTGGACATGGTTTTAAAACATATTTCACAATTCTAATAATATCTTCTTACCCTGTAACGAATGGTAAAAGCTTTATAATTTATTATAAGTAGATTTTATATTCATACATAAATAAATTCACATTGAATAAAGTTACCTGGGCTTTTAAAATGTTTGATAATATAATAGAAGTATAATAAAAATATTTTATCTGAGCTTTTCTTCAAGTCTTGTTTTCCATGTACATTGTGCATATGGTCAACTATGCATGGATCTCAGTAATTTATACACTCGCTGTATATCTTCATGTCGCATTTTATATTATTTTGTACCTTTTATGATAAATATATTTTACCAAATAACTTTGTGAGCCTTATCGATTGTGCGCAATATACGTTAAGGTTTTATCCTCGTGTGCAATGGTTATATGATGAAAATTAATAGATTTGCTGTCATTATTTTATTTTTTACAAAAGGATAGTGTTTAAAAAATTATGCCTGGTTGATTGAAAATATTATTTTAGCGGTACTTACTTTAAACTAGAAATTCGTCGACTATATCTTTAACATTTTTGAATGTTAGGAATAAATTTCGAAAAAATGAAAATTAACATGTTATGATAATACCTAATCAAAATTATTACTCAACTATGCTCAAGTTGTTAGTTATTATTTTTCATATAAAATTATGAAAGTGGATTATTCATATTTATAATTGATTATCTATACGCTTATACGAGTACATAATTGTTGTATGTCATACATAAAACATAATGTATCCAATTTTGATAAGTATAACTTATGTTAAATAATAACGTATGGCAATAATTTGTTATAATCAATGTAGTTTATATCATATTATTATTAATGTATCGTATTGTGTGTTAAATTATGCATATTATATTACATTGTATTATATTTTAGTCTATACAAATTCCATAAAATAATTAAAATTTTAAGTACTTTTGAATTGTTATATCGGTGATATACTTTCTTACTATTTTCATTTAACTTTATTTGTTTGGTTATTGAATATTTAATAATGCCGTTTCATTACAGTTAAGCTCCGAGTTTTATTAACCTAAATTATTCCTTAGTAAACGTTAACACAGTAAACTGTTAACTTTTAAGTCAGTTAATGCTGAATTAAAATCATATTTGTTTTTATTTTTAAGTGATCGTAAGTTCAAGTATTAAAAATATGCAAAAGGTATAATAAAAGCTTAAAGACACATATAAAAATTCAAAACTTTATAAGCATTAAAATTATTAATAGATTTTTGCTATCTAAAAAGAATACACCGGGGGAAAAGAAGTAATATCTCAAGTGGTATTTTTTGTGAATACAATAAAATCCCAATGGAATAACATTTCGTTGCGCAATCGGAGAAACGGTGTGCTCGTAGGAGACGTTTTGTTTTGGAGAAAGGGCTCCGGTTGTGGTACCCAGAAAAGCTCTCGTGGCGAATCCTTGTGTCCGAAACGCTAATGGAACGCTAATGGAAAACATAATCCTATATTTCAACCCCTCCTCTTGGTCTTCAAACAAATCCACTAAACCTAGTTCATTAAACCTATAGAAACCTGCCCTCTATTTTATATCTAAATAGTGCCTAAATGAGAAAATATTTTTGAAAAATAATTTTCGGCTACCAAATAATATCGTAAAACGTAATTTAAGACTTGAGGAGTTTAAACTGCTTTGTTTGAACTAGGGAAACATTTAATAATATTAAATGTTTATGCCTGTAACAGTTTAACATATTATTATTAATTCAGAAATTATTCTTATGATGAAAAAATATTTATTGATGTTTGAGTATTTAATATTTTAATATGTAAAAATTGATTGCTATTTGTAAAATAAGCTAATGAATGATTATTCATGAGAACATTTATATTGTTAAATTGAACTAAATAGGTAAAAATAATATTTTATAAAATGAAAAGAAAACATTATATATTTTATTATATTCATTATATTCAGTGAATAACATTATTTAGGTTAGTAATTAATAAATATAAAAAAAACATGTACATATTTAATAAATTAAGAATCGCAAAAGTGAAATGCAATTTTATGAAAGTAGATAGCAGAAAATTATGCTGATGGTAAAATAGCGAAAAAGATAATTAAATATTATTACACCAATAAATGTATTTTATAAGGATTATTTTTATGTTCTCTTTTAGTTAAATATTTATAAAAAAACTAATATTTGCAATGCTAACTTTATATACCTAGGTACCCGAAATAAAATTAAAAAATATTATTTTTTCAGAGAATACCCATGAGAATACTTACAAAACACCTGTATTTTGTGGTTTAAACATGAGTAGAGGGGTATAAGTGGTTTGCTTATGATAAAAAAAAATAGTAATAGTAGGTATACACTATACAGTATACTATTAATATTAACTAATAATTTATGTTTTATATAATATGTTTAACTCAACCCCTTCGTAAAATATGTCATAAATGTATTTTTTAAAGTAGTTTTAGAAAATATTTAAGTGTAAAAGAATATCTAAATTATAAAAATGTTTTATGAAATTGAAATTAATATTGGTTTATTGTTATAAAATTTATACCTACTTATTGGACATTTATTTTTATTTTTTATCAACATTAATCGAGTTACTCAATATAACTCATATTTTTAATAAAATTGTAAAAAGTACTTGTTAATAATAAAAACTTAAAAATATAATATTTTTAGCATCTATTGTATATTATGTATTTAAATATTTAAAAATATATTTTATAAAATACTTACGCTTTGAATTAAAAATGTTAATTATACTTTTAAATTTTTAAATAATTAAAACATTTTATTCATTGCAAGTACTTATTTGTAATTAATTGATTACATTTATAAATATATTTAAATTATAATACATAGTAGCTATTAAATTATTTGCTAATTATAATAATAGGATTTGAGATTTTGTTCATACTTTATTTATATTTTGTCATAGAATATAAAGTATAATAAAATAAATTTATCTCGATTATAATTATTGTTATATAAATTAATCATTTGTATTTTTAAAGAAGTTTTATTATTATTGTTATAGAGCTTAAACATTACCAATGAATTCTGAGCTTTCACCTCTCCAATAGTATGATTAGAAAATACTCAGTACTGTAGATATGAATATTATATAGATATAGTGTCATTTTTAATCAACGAACTATTGTGCTCGTTGAAGATGTAATAATATACAATGCTCTGGATCGGTGCGGTCGAACGTCGAGAAAGTCTATTATCATCACGAGACGTGTTTGCGGTCCCATCGGGCTCAGCTCTTGTTCGAATTTGAATAGTTTCTACAAGACAATACAAACTTGTCTTGTACTGGTTACTGGTAGTAGTGACTTGTGGTGGTAAGTACAGAAGGCGGCGGGCGTGGAAGTTGTCGGTACCATTCATAACTTGCACCTCTAAGCGTAACAAGCATCCCCCCCTAGTTCAGAAGTAATTTATTCGGTCTTGGTAATGTGTTCATAGCAACAATGGTGGTGGTAGTAGTGGAGGTTCAAGTAAAAATTTGAATTTCTAATGGCCAAGAATACCGCATCGCACTGCTCGTTAGCGTGCAAACCTATTTCCTCTCTACTCAGTCAGTTTTATATTAATTGATATCACCGGGTTTCTGTGCCCTTGATATCCCTTCCCTGTTCTCTACTCATCACAACAAGATTGATTCAACTCGTGAATTATTCAACATCATCTTTACACTTTGGGATTTAAAATGTTGAAAATTATTTCAGATGACGGGTCTGAGATTATATTGAGGTAAAAGGGTGTGTTTGTATACGTTTATGTGGATAATATGTCAGTCAAAGTCAATGTTGTGCACTTCACGGAGTTTTGAAACAAGAATTGAAAAAAATCCAATTTTTAAAGGAGTGACGGTAATTGTGTTACGTTTTGTTGGTGTAGATGCTTAACAGTGGTCACTGTCTTATATTACCTATAGGTTATAATACAATATACAATATTAGATAGCACACGAAAAGTTTTTTTTTTATTTAAAATTTTAATTATAAAGTTGAACCATGTTTTTTCCTTTCATATTTTGATAACAATCTTTAATAATAATTTTTTTTTTAAAGTTAAGAGAATCTTTAAAAGAAATTAAATTATTTAGTATACAATTTATAAATAATAGTAACAACCCAACAAAAACTTACACACCAAGCTCGATAATTATCGTTATTGTACTTAGTAAAGGTTCAAAGCGAAGAGAAAGAGTTATATTTTACAATAATATTTATTCTTTTGGTGTCAAAATATAAGTTGTTAAGTGAAAACTCAACGAGTTTTCATTGATTTCTATTTATCAGACTAAATTAATTTTGACAATATTTCAAAAACTATATAAAAACATTGAAATGAACGAATATTTAAGCTGATTTTTGTACAGTTTTTTGTTTATTATTTTCTTAATTAATTAGTGTAAAAAATCAGGTTACATTTGGTGCATATCAGTGGGTAACCAGAAAGTTAAACGAATCGTTACTTAACTTACATTATCAAAACGAAGGAAGTGTGGATTTTCAAAACGGATTTTTCGTATCTTAATTATTATTTGAGGGTGAAACGTATAATTCAACGGAATGACAAGAATGAATGTATACCATTCGCCTGGGGACCATTTTATTATCCCAGATAGAGTTTTCGCTAAAAAAAAAAAAAAAAATAAGATAAAATGCGACGAACAGAAGAGAAAACCTACCCCCGGAGGACCAGTGTGGAATAAAAAAACAAAATATATTAAGAAATGTCACAACGAAACCAATTATTATTAAAAAGAAGTACTAGAAAAATACGCATTATGATAAAAATGCACGAAAATTTGGGCATCACTAAATTATTATTTTAGATTATTGTATTCTGCGTTTATAGTTTTATGTAATAATATATAATTTATAGATATTTCTAACGCACGTTAAATGAATTAACTATAATGTATTGTATTCTATGACCAAGTGGCAATAGTGAATATAGGATATTAAATTATAGTTTTCCAATTTTGTAATGTTTATTCTAAGTATTTTTATGTTTATTGTTGTTAAATATTTTAAATAATATAACTTTTATTCTGAATTTATCATACAAGTTATACACACATGTATAATATATATATATATAAATAATTATTATATATATATGTCTACATATTTGATAAGTTTATCATATTCTGACATTTATAATGTTTCTTTAACTTTATTACTAGAAAGTACAAAATTGTGGAATATTTTATTAAAAATAATAATTTATTCTCCTATTATCGACATTACCAACAGCTGTATTAATAAAAGTTATGGTTAAAACAATATTCTACAAAAAAATACAATGTAAACATATTATTTTAAGAAAGTAAATTTTAGATTGATTAATTAGGTTGGAAATTTTGGACACCTAGTTAAATTATTTTATTTAATAGATATTATTGAATATTTATGATTTCGTACAAATAAAAAGCTGCAATATTTTGGATGTGGTCTGCGCTAGAAAAATGTACTTAAGTACAATCTGCGAATTATTTTGAATCTTGATTCATGTTAACTAATAATAATTATTAATTTATTAGTATTTTAACTTTGTGTTAGTTTTATCATTTTTTTTTGTGCAATTAACTTATTATTTCTATGAATAAAATTTAAAAAATGTTGTAATAGTATCAAAAGGAAAATAAACAATATTGAATTGTAAAATATTTTAAAATTGTTTTATGAAGAGACCAAAAGTGCAAGTACCTATATATAATAAAGTATCTGTGACAAGATTACAAAGAATCGATTGATGATTTAATATTACATAACACTGTAAATATTTTTAATTAAAATTTTTATTCTTTTTTTTGAATATAGAAATACCTACATAATTAATGTAAAAAATATTTATGTATGTAAATAATTTATTGACTTAAACTGTATAACGTATTGTTAGATATTCATGTATTATAGTACATTATTTCCATGTGTAAATTAGGTACTGTATTTGTATTAAAATTGTTGAGGGTAATGACAATTTTTTTTAATGTAAATTCCCCCCCCCCAAGTCTTAACTATGATATTAGATTTAGGGTCAATCATATTGGTTTATTTTATCATTCATATTTAGGTTTCATACATAAGGTGGCCAGAATGTAAGATGGTCTTTAAATAATTTTCTAAACTAAACTTTAAAAAGGCTATTTTCAGTTACGGAATAGGTTTGGGTTGTATGTCGATTGGCAGATATGAGGTCTTGAGCATATGTGCAGGATTTCCTGTTTATCATTGGGGCTGCCAAATATATTCATCAATACAAAGTCGTCAAACCCCTATAATCACTGCTAACGTTTTATTGGTAAATTTTGGGTGTGATGCTTGGCTCCTTGGATCATCGTATCCACTCGTATTATCATAATCGGCAGGTTCCTATTAATAATCTGTCCGATAATTCTGAAAATAAATCATAAAATTAATTAGGGATTCAACATTGTTAATACATGAGTAGTGACTTTTATAGTGTAAATTACGATTCACCAATAAAAGAGTCATCTTGCACCATGTATCTTCTCTTATTTTTCACAAAAATGTATTTTGGTCTATTTGTAATTGTAAATTGTCAAAATGCATAAGCATATCCAAATCATCATCTACCATTGTTACCTAGGTATCCGTGTATTGAATTAAAGTAGGTACTTACTAACTAGTAACTACTTACGAAATTTCTACAAAAATAATCAATAACAGATAAAACTATAAAGTTGTTTTGATGTAATAATACAGATCACAGTCGAAAATCAATGATTTGACTGAGTTTTGACAATCGAAGTTTGACATCGAATTCAACGATCGAAACATCAGTCTAAAACACTTAAAAAAAAAAGCTTTTTAATGAAAACGAAACTAATGTTATTTTCGACAGATCGGTGATTGAAAAACGTTTCGGATTGATTTGAGTATAGGCCCCCAGCATGGTGTTATATCGTTGCCGTAACGGGGAACACTTGTAGGCTTACTGGTTAGGTAACTGTTTATGGTACTGGTCTTCGATCGACCGTATTTATGAAAAGCAATTGTTAACTAGTCTGGTGGTGACTATCATTACCGCACCTGAGCTCTTGCTGATTTTCCTTTTCCACCAGTACTGATCACCGTGGTTATATTATCAGTAATTTCTTGAGAGCTTGTAATATATATATTTTTTTATAGAGAATCTGTTTTCGCCAGTTGTTATCACTGTGTTCCAGAAATCACTTGATAGCTATAGGGCATAGTCTAGTTGTCTTCTGGTCTTTCTAGTCTTCTAGCTTCTTCAGTATCGACGCTTTGAAATAATGATAAAGGTTAGTAGTAAATAATTGAAACTTTTGGGCGGGTGATTTACCTGTATTTATTTGATAAGCGCACATTTAGCTGGCGAATGCATACAAAATACTTCGTATTATTAGTTTCATATTATCTTGTATTTAAATGATTATATTACTTAACCCTGTATTTTTATCAAGTTGATTTAGGATTTATGCATTGTTTGACATTGAATGTTGATTTCAAAATGATTTTGAAGTAGATTTAACATTGATATCCTAAAAAGGACCGTTTTTATTAAGTGGTTGGAATGTCCCGTTAAAGTAAGTAGGGATATTTGATCGACCTCAGTGTCACGTCATATTGTAAATTGAATTATCACTAAGATTGATATTTTAACCTAACCTAACGATATCAATACTTATTGTACCAGGGTCTATTCTAAGGGTTTTTGTCAACAACGCATTAAATTCTCTCCACCCCTTTATCATAGGTCACATTTATAACTCTACTCTTAATTCTAATATAATATAATTCTTTATATAAATATATTAAAAACATAATTATATAGGTAACAATATAACTAATAAACGTTGCAAAAATGAATATACATATATAGACCAAAAAATGTATTATTGTTGCAGCTTATTATGAAATATGAAAAATATAAAAGTCAAATAAATGATTAAAATTTGATCATCCCACAAAAACTGTAGGTACATACATTTTACATATAAATATACTATATCCATATAGGACATATACCTAGGTAGGTACTTATCGGAATGTGCCTGTAATCTGTGTATTTGAATAATATAAATTATAAACACTACGCTAGATATTATAAGTATAATCTCAAAGACTCAAACTAATATTGTACTTCAAATATGAATACAATATACCAGTAGGTACAATGAGTAGAAAGCCAACGATTTGTAAAATAATTATTGGTGGAATTACTGGAATTGATTTGAAAGAAACCATGATCCGCTATCTATTTTAATGTTATATTTATAACGCATATAAATACTAAATAATGTATATTACAATATACATAATACTAAATCATACAACTTACAAGTACACGGGAACTATATCTATGTTCGGCGTAAGCAAGTACCGATAAGGTAATCGACTTCCAAAAAATAATCTTTAAAATAATACATAGGTACAACTGGTAAAATAATTTAACATATAATATTTAAATTTGAAAATCACTTCACTAAAATATGCGCCATTTTACCAACCTCCTCACCCGTAATATTATCGTTACAACTTTTAACATTAGCAACAACATAAAAATATATTTCCAACAGCGCAAAACATTTTCTCAATATCGCAAAAAATGCTCAATAGCGCCTCACAATATACCCTGTAATTGTACATAAAAATTACTACAATGAAAATATTCAATTGTATTATAATTTGCAAGTACTTTAATACAATTTCATAAAAATGATTATTAAGTTAAAGTTGTTACGTTGTAAATTGTGAGCATACAATTTTATTATTAACATTCTATTGTATTTATAATATTCCAAATAAGTAGGGAAGAACAATTTAAAAAAATGTTTTAAATAATTTGATACGTTGTCAGATATTGAAAAAAAGAATTGAATTAAATTATTTGCAAAAAATTCTCGACTTAAATTTTAAATAATACATAGTAGGTACCTATTTGTTTTTAAATTATCAAGGCACTTTAAACTGAATTTTACCTTTTGTTCAATAATTTAAAAAGTATTAAAAATGATAAATGTATAATGTGCTACGTCATACCATTATAATTTGCATAAAACGGTAATTTATTTTTCTGTCAGTGTACAAATCCTTTTTTTTCACAGTTGTCAAAAAAATCTTGAAGTTTTCATCGAATTTACAATATTGATTGACGACCAATAAGTAATATGGAATGTAAACAGTACTACTTTACGTAAATATTAACATACATTCAAAAGCTGATTGGGAAATTTTCAAGAGGCTTTTTTAAAATTTAATTTATTTTGTAACTGGCGTTTTGATAAAATAGTTTTATTTCTGTAATGTCACTTAAAAAATAATTTTGTGGTACTACACAAGGATAACGATAAAATAATATTACAATAGAGAAATTGTTATCCGTGTTTCAGCCAAACAACACGATACTATAAAGGAGATATTATCTTAGTAATATATTTAAGGTACAGTATTTTGTTATATTAGTACAATATACTTTGAGCCTTGAGGTCACTATAATGGATGTGTTGAATTTGGTTTCAACAATGAATCATTGTATACGAAAAAACGATTCTGAATGAAGGATTCGTAAGGTACGAGTGGATAAGCATTTATTTCTAAAGAGATAGTTTATATTCTATTATTGGTAGTTTCTTCAGTAGGTTGAACTAATTTTTGCCAAAAACATCGTAAATAACATATAATTCTTTACCAATAACGATCTATCATAGAATTTTATGAATAGCTTAAAAATAGTCAAAATATTTTTAAATCGCATTTTAGATAAGAAATGATGACAAATGCAATCCTGAACGTTTCAGGTTTATATAGGGTTAATATTATATATATTTTTATTAAAAACAAAATAACTAAAATTGTCAGTGGAAAAATCTTTATTTTTCAATTTCGTCAAATTTGAATTAGAAAAGTTTATAAAAACTATATTATAGATATTTTAAATTCCTGGAAGAATAATTGACCATTTTTTAACTTTTTGTCTTAAAATTGAAATTTATGAATTTTAAACACAATTATTTGAACATTTTCGTGATTTTAATAAACATTCTGACTAAGAAATAAAAATATTATCAATATTAATTGCAAAAAAGAAAATTTTAAGAATTTCAATGTTACCAAACAACTCAAAAAACTAAAAATATTTCATAAAACTAATTTTATTATGTTAAAAAATAAAAATGAATAGGTAATATAAATATTTGATAAACCAATAACGAAATTGCTTTTGTTAAAAGCTCATGTTGTATTATAAAATTTCCCATTTCCTGTTGTTTTTGTTATTCAGAAAATAACTGAAAATTTTTTTTATTCCCTTAAGAATTAAATAGATCAAATTCGCCATGAAATATCCCTCCCATTGTCAAAGATTAAAGTAAATGTTTTTATTTCAATTTTTCGGACACGAAAATAAATATACCTAATTTGATAGTGTTGTGTCTAGTTTAAAATCTAAATAATATTCATTTTATCAATATTTTTATAGGTTAACGGTTACATGCAACTAAATAATGAGTTTAACAGACAAAATAAAATAACATTAAATAATGCATGAAATAACATAACCTTCCCACTGAAGAAACTTCATTTTAATTCAATATATAAATATATATATTTGTCAATTTTCATTGTATTGATTATAATTTATAACACATGTATATCATACAAAATTTAGATTATTTAGAATTTAATATATAGTATGTACCTACACCATATAAATTATTAATTTTTATATAGGATATAGATATTTTAAAGTTTAATAAGTAATATTGAAAATTAAAACAACAAATAAATTAGTATTTCTGTTTTATGCATATTATGCAATTTATTTTACAGTTAAAATTGACCTGTAATATAAGTTTATCAATACTTTTGAAACTCCAAAGTTTGGTTTTTACATCAAAGGTCTATTCTATAGTAAACTATATCGTCCATAATACATAACATTATTATTTAAAACTTGGTTTTTATTTCTTTAAATTTTTTATGAACAATTTTTGTTTCAACCATGTAAAATAAATATAAATCGTATATAATACATAAATATATATTTTTATTTTTGACTGAAAGGTTTACTGAGCGTGAACATTTAATGGGATTTGAATGTTTTTTTTTTTTAAATTATTTGCTTGTAAATGGAAATGAAATGGCTGACTTTTTTAATAAAAAATATATCGCAACAAAATAATTTACTTTTATTTATACTTATTAGGGTCATATTATTTAATTTATTACTATTATTATTATTACTATTATTTTATATATGCATATGAAAATGATTCTAAGCTATATTTAATCGCCTTTGCCTGCGGATCATAATTAAATTGGGCTTTCATCCACGGCGTAGAAGAGAAAAATCAATTAGCATTTTAATGCTTTTGCGATACTGGGAGTGTGTGTATGAAGGGACATAAGCAGAGAATTACGTCAATTCAATTTTGAATTTCAAGTTTAATTCGGTATGTGCTGAGCAGTCGTTTAATTTACGCTTGGCCAAAATTAGTATTCTAGTTGCATATGCAAGCGGATAAGCCTGAAATCAGCACATTGAACATTTTCACATCGAATGATTTTTGCATAAAATACTGATCGGATTTTTTACATCATATAATGTTTGAAAAATTAATTCATAATAATTGTTTTAACAAATTTTATATTTCATAATTTACTACAATAATTTAAATAAAAGTAATTAAGTATTTATCGTTCTATATTTAGTAGGTAGGTATATATTATTTTGGTTCACACTATTAGTTGAAGGTTATCTTTAAGATTTGTTAAATGCATCTCAAAATGTATTAAATAGTATTAAATATAAACTAAATTTAGGTATATGTAATATGTATATACATTTAATAACTATTTAGTATTTACCTACATATAGTTACTTTAAGTTGTATAGTTGTTGAATACATTTTACTTATATAACCACATAATATTTGTATTAATCAATGTTAAATTATATATTTACCGAAAGGCTAAGATGCATTGTTATGCACATTGTGATATATTATAATACAATCTCATTATATATATATATCTCTAAAGTGTATTTAAAATAAAATAAAATAAATAATTATCACTTATCAATAAGTTGTAAATATTTTTTAATTTTATTATTTTTAAAAATGTTTAACACAGAGACTATTTAAAAGCGTTTTAAATACGTAGTTTTTGATGGTATATATTTTAATTTTAAATTATATTATAATATAATATAGAATTTTAATTATTTATATTAAAAAATACATTATTAATTTATTATTGATATTTAAAGTTATTTAGGTTGTACAATTATTTATTTTTGTAATATAAATTAATCAATTTTCTATATTTCATCTCATAGTCAATTTATATTATATTTTTATAAAGTTATTTTATTTTTTGCAAATGTTGATGGTGGATAATTTCACAATATTCGCTTACTGCGTCCACAGTATTTATTTCAATTCCTCTTTACTTTTTGTTTGTTTTTAATTATGAATTAAGAAATTTTTTTTTATGTTGTAATAATAATATTACCTATTATTATAGAGTTATAGCAGAATAATAAATGTATAATTATGTATTAAAATAAATCTAATAAAAAAACACTAAACTTTAGACTAGAAATAATTAAATGAAAATATATATTATATAATATACATAAACATATATACTCGTAGCTTAAAATATATAAATTAAATGTATATGGTATTGGTATAACTGATGAATTTAAATATTTTTTTTTTTTGCGAATAAGTTAAATATTTTTATTTGTTAAATTGGTATGTAGAAACATATGCATAGCAAATAGTATACATATATTGTAATAAACTCCTGCTGAAATAATATTGTAAGTTTTTGCAAACTAATATGGTTTATGTTTGTTTAATCTTAACTGAAATATTAAATTATACTTATAAACAGGTCAGACTTTAAAATTTAGTGTAAAGGAAAGATTATATCGGATATACCTTAGTACTTTACTAAATTCGTACTTTGAAAAGGGGGTCTATTATTTATTATCGTTATTTTTCATATTTACGCAAAGGAACAACAATCAAACAATAACCGTATAAATTATGCATATTATCTAATTTAATTTTGATATGAGACTAGTTAAACTTATAAAACCATCTTTGGTGAAATTTATTCAATATATTTTAAGTTAATATAGTATTTTTCCTATACTTGAGTAATTTTTGTAATGGTGTACTTACCATTGAAATAATCAAAATATGCCTTCTCTTAGTTTAGAATTAGTTAGATTTAAAGCAAATATTATGTAAGTGATATATAAATGTGAGATTATAATAATAATATAACTAATTATTTAGTAACGTAGGTCTATCTTAAATCGATTGCTAATGGTTATTTATAGAATTTATTCAATAAGACAAATCATATCGTAAACAAATGATAAATTCAATCATTAAAATTAATAAAAACTTGAATACTTTTATAATTATTTAGTTGAAAGATAAATTATAAATGTAAGAGTTTTTAATTAGCTATTTTTGAATGTATAAAACTATTTTATACCATTTGTGTCATTAATAAAAACATAACATAATTGAATTAAATAATTTATTAAGCCAATTAAATAATTTAAAATATAGTGTTTTATATTATTAGGAAGTTTCATATGTATACTGGGTATTTTGAAAAAATAAAGTATTTATTAAAATGAAAATAAGTAATATAGCTGGTAGGTATCTAAAATTTTAAATGCAAACAATTATATCATTTAACTAAAATTAAACTTTCGATCTATGCCAAAGAATATTTAAACAGAATTAATTTAATATTCTGGTAAAACACTGACAACTATAAGTTGTAATGCAGTAAATATTATACACCTATGAATTTTAATTTTTTGTTTATATTTCAAGCCTTCCATTCTTATGGTAGATAACATGATAAAAGCATTTCATAATGATATTCCTCTGAAAAGTATGAATTCATTGGTGTTTATTTAAGAAAAAGTATAAAGATACCTTTTTTAACAAAGTTATATTTAAATTTTAGATGAATTCTAATTCCCTACCCTCGTTTTACTTCATCATCTCACGTGAAAGCATTTCAAAGTCTTTTGAATAAATATAATTCTCATTTTTATCAAAATATTATATTTTATATTTATTCAACTATACAAATGACAGTATTTTCTTTTTAAATTATCTTTAAAAACACTGTATAATTTTATCATAAAGTTTATTAGGTGTATACAGCATACGTGAAGTCATAAGAAAATTGAAACTATGATTTAATATTAATTTTGATATAAATAGTTTATTTTACTTATATAAGATAGAATGTAATCAGTCTAATACAAGATATTATAGTAATGACTATATGGATTATATGAATATATTTTAAAGTAATATAATTAAAAAAAAATTAAATGGTACTCGTTTAAAATTTTAACTTTTTGTCTAAATATAATTATAATGTATTACCATAACTATAAGATTTAAAAATTATATATTTAGATTGGTTAATGGAATAATTGTTTAATATTATGTATCTAGTTTAAACATTAATATTAAAATAATTGATTTTGGTATAATCCATTTTTGTATAAAGTCGTTACCCGATTATTTTAGTCAATTGAATTGCGTCGAAACTTTCACTCTAGGCACTAAAACCCAAAGCTATAAACTTTATTTTGTCCCCCGTGGAAAATGTAAAAACGACACTAATGAAAATTTATAGCTTTCCCCGTTTAAGGTCAGAATCTTTTTTTTATTATTATTTATCGATACACAATGTTTTGTTTTATTGGCTTTGTTTATTATTTATTTACTTTTCTTCAACTATTTTCTCTCTCGTCAGTTATTTTATTTCAAGTAGTAATCAGATTTTTATTGATATCGAAGTAGGTATTTTATATACTTTTTGTGAATAATAAACACAAGATCTTTAGATTAGTACATTTTATAATTTAATTATGATATATAATAGAAGTTATAGTGTAAACGATTTGAAAGATTTTAATTCTTCTACAGTTACAATACAAAATTAATAATGATATAAGTTGAAAATATTATAACAAAACAAAATAGTATAATAAAATACCTCATTTAAACTATTATACGAATACATGCAAAAACAATACCTATTTTTTCTAAAAATCTTATATTTATCTAAACAAATAAATTATTGGTAAGCATTTTCAGACATGTTGATATAAAATTAAAAATTATATTATAATACGTTATAACTTATAATATACAAATATAAAAATATATAAATAAATAAATATATAACTAATATATTAATATCCACATAGTGTATGACATTAATATATTAATTATATATTTATTTATTTATATTATATTTTATCGGAAAATAAAAGAATATTTTAAATTTCCAGTCGATTGCTCATGGTTATTAAATAATTTATACATATTATATTAATAATGCACCTATAATAAAAATAAAGGATTGTAATGTTTTAATGAAAATCTATGCACATTTATGTTGTTGAATTCAACATATCTTGTTCCGTAAGAATAATTAATAATTTTTAAAGTTCAAAGCTAAAAATCAGTTCCTTGATTCACTTTTGAAAAGTACTTTTAAGAAGTGGGTTTTTCAAGGAAATGTGATTTTTTCGTCGGAAATTGTTTATTTTCTGAAGGCGGTAAATCTAACAGCACGGTTAATGTTTCATAGATGTAGGGAACGGTCGGAAGATAAAAAAAGCATAAATATTTCTTAGAAAAACCACCTCGACCAAGGTGAATAATTTATGAAAACGAAATGCTAGTTTTTAGAGCTTAGTGCTCAGGTGCGACCTTTTCACAATGAATCTGCTTGCATGGTGACGTGAAGAATTGTATTGTGAAGATGAGAGAAAGGGCATTTTACTCCAGAAGAAGGGAGCTTTTAAGGTGTTATTTACGACATGTTTTAGCCTCCTATCTACACGCTCTTATTATTTATATAAAGCGTCAAAGGGGGAGTTTGGTTGTTCTTTAACCCGTTATTTACCGTTGGACCTAACGGCCTGTTTATGTAGTAACTGCAGGCGTCTACACATACAATGAAATAGTTTTCGGTACGTTTCCCTGATGAAAAAAAAGTAGTGAGGAGAAAAACATACACCTACCCAATACTATTAGTGCAGCTGGAAGTTTTGTCCCGTCCCCTTTAAGCCAGTGGAGTAGAGAGAAAATATCATCAAGTGCCTTTTGAGCGTTCTAATGCGACCTCAGCGAATTGAAAAGAACGGCTTGCGGTCGCGCAGCAATCAGGGCGTAGTATTTTTGTCATTCGTTTTGCCCAGCTAAAGAAAGAGTGAGACAAGAGAAAAAAAAGGATAAAGAAGAGACATAGAGTTGGAAGAAAGCAGAGGGCGGAAAAAACGTTATTTCACGAGAGAAACACGGTTAGATTGGTTTCCTTCTATTGCGTATTGATTTGTTTGCCAAACAGTCTTTTCAAGCGACGGATTAATGCGGCCCTGGGAATAGTCTCGTGGACCGAAAGTATGTTATTAAGTGTTCAGCGAGAATAGAAATTATTGTAAAGTCTATTTTAAAAACTTAGTACTAATTAAGTGTTAATAATAGTAATAAGTGTAATTAATTTTGAAATGTACAACTTTGTGTATGAATTATCAGCTGTTTCTGTTGTGTGTAGTTACAGCGTCAATGTTTAAGTATATGAATAAGAATAAATAATAATAATAATTTATTTGCGAAACAAAAAATTTTTACATAATAAATTTATAACATATGAAAATTTTTCAGATTAAAATGAAATAAAATATAAAACATTGATTTTCTAAATTTGAAATATCTTGAGTGATAGTTATTAACTTATATAAGAAATATATGGACTTTTACCAAAATTATAGGAATATGTTACTGTAATTGATATACTATGTAAATTGTATATTTTTTGGTTAGCTATTTCATAATAATTATTATTTTTTCGAATCTTAAACAAAACGTGTTTAGGACATACATTGATTCAAAAATAAATACAGTTTAAATAAACGTCCAATACATTTTTAACTAAGATATAAAATACATACAAATATTTAACAAAAAAATGTATAAACAATCATCTGTTGTTAGCAAAATCCATACCTTCTCTTTTTACAAATTGAGAACCACTAAGAACCGATTTTCCAATTCAGTGATTTGTTATGGATATCAAATTTAAAGACATATGCCTCAATGGTTTATCCAAATTTCGTATCTTTTTTTTATTATTAGATTTACATAAAACACTCGCAGAGATGTATATAATATATATTATTTTTTAAAGTTATAATTAAATAATTTCAATAAAATAAGGTTTTGAATATAATATTATCTATTACACAGGTTTTGAATTTTGACATGAAATTCACGTTACATAAGCTTATGTTTTTTAGTTCAATCGAGTTAATTCGATAATTTTTATACTGTGTCTTAATTAGTTACTAATAGCTTATGTCAAAAAAGATGTTTTAATCCTTCAAAGTGAATTTTTTTTTTACTACTTGGGTGATGAATCTTAAGTTTACAATAAATATTTAGACGTTTTCTTCAAGTAGAGTATCATTGGCTTGGGACACTCAATGAAACACTCAACTCTGATATCCACTTACAACTCTTCAAATCATTTAAAAAGTATTTCGTTGAGTGGCTATGGATTTTTTACTTCGCTTTAACGATAATCAAATTTTTAATATGATCAAAGAAATATTTTGTTCCATTAATGTGTATATATACCATACGTTAATGATAGATTACATAAACTTTTATCACTACTGTAAATATTAATTATTATTTTATGATAGAATATTGAAGGTAAATATAAAATAATATTTTATTAATGTTAAATAACTCTTATTATATTACGAACTTTGATTTTTGTTATGTAAATTTCAATATTTGTTTTCATATTTCATACAAATTTGAGTTACCTATTTAATTTATGTAAATATTTTAATATTCAATTATTAATTTCTATTGAGTATTCAAATAGTTATGTAAGTTTACATAGGACCTGGATAGAAGAGTATATATACATATTATAATATGATCGGTGAACGAGTATGTATGGGGACGATAACGATGAGACATAGTAATATTTATTATGTAGGTGCATACTAGCAGAGTATAACAAAAGCCCCTGATGTCATATTTATACTTTAACCTTGTTCTTTAGATTTGTTCCCAATTCAGTAATTTAATGTATAATATGGTTCGGTGTTACCAAACTTTGTATAAATAATTTTAATTCATTTAATAGTTCGTGAGTTATTGAATAACAGTTAATATATACAATTCAATTGATTTTTTCTAATTCTAATTATTATTTTAGTGAAGATAAGGTATATTTAGAAATAGTTAGTACGTTGTTCCATGGAATTTGTGTAATTAGTTCACAATCATATGGATCAATTATGGTTTCGAGTGATTTTAAGTTTTCAAAAATGTAGAATGATAAATTATATTTTATTAAATTTAATTAATTAAAAATACTAAGGTTGCTCACAATAGATACAGGAGAAAATTCACTGTGTTCTGTCATTATTAGATTTTCAAAAACACAAGTATCTATAACAAATTGGCATTAGATCAACTATAAAAAACATTTTCAAATATATTAGTGGAATTAGTATATACAACCCTTAAAACAAATAATGTTGTTATATTAATGATTTTGAAATATAAAAATATTTTTACAAAAACACCTAACATTTTAAATATATTTTTGATCTATAGGTCTATAGAATCTATCTATTTGACTGAACTATACATTCGATAAGACATTTTGAAAATATATTTATATTGACTATAGCTTTTAATCGAGATATATCATTAAACATTTTTAAATGTTGACACTTATTTTCACTTAAAATTTGATTTTAAAACCACAGAATTTTTAAATATAATTTTACGGAAATGCAAAAAAAAAAAAAATCATAAAAGTGGGATGATGGATTTTAAGTTAATTTCATAGAGAATTATAAAATATTTTCAGACTTTTTCTTACACTAGCTTTGTCATTCAATGGACAATAAGAACATTGTGCGTCATGCTTTTAGTGAAAAATATTACTCGTCAACTACAAATTGGGGACATGCACGTGTGCGTGCGTGAACGTATTGTTGGAAAATGGAAAGATTGACTGCGCGTAAAGAGAAGTGGTTTTTAAACTGTATTCTGTGGAACCCTGAGGTTCCATAAAGATGATATAAAGGGTTCAATGTAACTTTATTTAAAAAATGTATCTTGAGATATAGTCATATTTTAGTTATTTTTAATCGTTCTCATATCTCATTTAATAGTCAATTTTAATATTTGATCGATATAATTGAGAATTGAACTCTTTAGCAAGATAGTAAGACGTAATACCTAATTAGGTTGAAAACAAAAAAACATTATGTACCCATATAATTATAATAGATATATAACGACGGTTTAGTTTCTATATACCTAATCGTGTATTTTGATACTATATTGTGTTACTTAGTTAATATGTTAATGTAAATTATGCGATAAATTATACATTTTTACTGTTTAATAAAGTTCATTGGTTTTACCTTTGAAGTCTCAAAAAACATAAATTGTATTAGTAGTTTATTTTTGTTTTATATTCAGTTGTTAATAATATTATCGATGCAAATAGCTAGTAATCTAAATAAAACTCAGCCTTAAAAGCGACAAGAGTGTATTTGATGAGGCTATCAAAATCATAAACTTCATAAAATGTAGGCCTCTAAACAATCGCTTATTTAAAATGTTATATGAGGATATGGGAAAGAAATGTAAATACTTCTCTTATTTTACATATCTTGGTAAGATGGTTATCACTAAAAAAAATTTTTGAGCTAAGTGACAAGATGCGAGCTTTTTTCTTAGAACACAATTTTAAATTAATGAATACATTTTTTTATAAAATTTTGATATGTACTTAATATTGTATAATTAAGTAAAATTTTTAATAATTTCTGTAGAACTTAAGTTCATCCATCAAGATAAATAAGTAAATGCATTTTTTGCTCACCAAAAAATTGTTGCTTTGAAGAAAAGTTAGAATTTTGGAAAATGTGTATACTCGTATATCTAACGATTTTGATTACTTTCTACCAACAAAATGCTTTGAGAACGATTGAAATAGAAGATATGTTTGTAGAAGAAATTATTCAACACCTCAATGATTTTCAAGTGAAGCTTTTAATCAATATTTTCCATATGAACAGCAGGTTAAGTATCAAAATTACTTTTGGATTAAAAACTTCTTTATTGTCAATATACGACTTTTGACTATGTTATCAAAGGAATATGAAATTCTTATTGAAATTATATCTAATTTATTATTGCAAGATAAATTTTAACTAATGATATTAGTGGAATTTTAGTGAAGTTTAAAAGATGAATATTCTCATCTATCACATATAAGGCCGTGTTGGCACTTTTACTATTTCCAACTGCTTACGTACATGTCTGAAATGGGGTTTATTAATAATTCATATATTGACAAAAACGAAATACCACATGCGAATTCAACTTTCATTCATAAAGCCTATTATTAAGTATATCTGTAATAATAATTGCAATACCATTAATTTAAAGTTTGGGTTGTCTGTTAATTTAAAAACTTTTGGTTGATTTTGAAAATATTTTTTGAATTAAATGAATATTATTATTATTTTTGTTTCAATTTTCAATCATAATGTTCAATTAAAACTATTAGTATAAATTTCAGGATCTACGATGAAAGTGGACATAAAAAAGATCCTAACAATAGAAAAAAAAACATTAAGAAACGCTGGTATTTTGTATTACATTAAAATTACTTCTGCATACATATATTTTATACACGACACTAACTTTGAAAATTGCCTATATCGAACTCCCTAAAAACGATTGGTATCGAATTCTTTTAAAATGATATGTATATCGGGTATAATAATAATATAGCACCGTCAGGGGCGTGCCTAGGGGGTGTTTACCCCCCTCCCCCGAAAAATAAAAATTATACAATATATATTATATAAATACTTATACACTCAAAATAGGTACGTGTTAGTAAAAATATTGAACCCCCACGAAAATAATTTCTAGGCACGCCCCTGATCACCGTATATACCTACTTTAATTAGTTTTCCAGTATTTAATCGGTTTGCATCGAAGTAGGTTGCTGTTTAGATATTGTATAATTGAATTTGAATCCTATTATCAGTAATAATATACAGTGGTCAGTAACCATATAGGTATATGAAATAGAGTTGGATTTTAGGTGTATCCATTACGTTATTCTTGCGAGTGTTTGATATTGATGCATTAAAAAAAAAAAAAAAAAATACAACGACGTTATGAGGTTCTACACTTATTATTCGACAAATAGAAAAATACCGAACTTTTATTCATCGACATGGGGTGTAACACTGGACGAGGTTGGGGGATAAAAAACAGGCGAACAAGAAAAACAGCATGGGGCGGCTAGGTTCAGAGGCAGCGCGCTGCAAATCATTTGAAACACGAACGAAAACTCGGAGCCAAATTAACGCTGCGGAGTTGAATCGTAGCCAAGGGAATATAAAGCCACGGGTGCCCCGGGGGCCTCCCGAGTCCGACGGCGAGCGGGTTCGATATTTATTGCGCCCGGAAAAGCCCGCGCCCTGTTTCGAGAGCGCCGCGTGTGTGTACACGCCCGTCCGTCCTGCAGTAAACTGTTGACGAATATCCCCGGTATGCATGTTATATTGTTATATTATACATTTATACGTATAATGTACACGCACGTATATAAAAAAACATATGACACATATAAATGTATATAAATACATTACCCATAAATAGGTATATTATAAAATGGTATTATACGTATTATATTTTATGCGTACGTATAAGTGCGCGCGTGTATACGACGAAAGTATATGGTGTCCATTGTTACTATGTTATAAGTGTGTACAACGGACTGATGAACGGGAACAATATAACTGCTCTTGTATACATTATACCTATATATTGTATAGTATTATATACTATTAATAATACGGTATTATATACCTATAGTGCAACGCAATGCTGTCGTATGTCAATTTTTACGCTCGGAGGCAAAACTCGCTACCCTTCGCGGTTCACTCATTTATAATGTATTATCATAATATTTCAGTCCGTTTCGTAGAGAGGAAAAACTATTTAACATTCAGAGAATTCTCGTTTTTAAAATATTGACGCCCCTTTTGCACGAACGTGTCTCGGACGCTCGGCCGTACCCGTATCAGAAACAATACTACCTACCTATATTGTGTATTGCTATAAAATGTTATAACAATATTGTACTCGCTGTACAGTGGACGAATTCACATTTTGTCTTGAAAAATGTATTTTGATCATTCACTGTTAGGTATTAGATTTCAACATCGTATTCTCTGACCGATTCCGTCACTAAAATTCGGCCGACCCTGTATAATAATATGTAGAACGCTGTAGGGGAGTATATACAATAAGGGAATAATTTCTGGTCCCTCATTTTAAAAATTTTTTTCTATAAAACTACCAAACGCGCTTGTTATTAATCTTAGTATCTTTAATTGATGGTATATAGCCTCTAATCGTGTCAAATTTATAGCAATTACTATCGCTCGCCCGAACCACAGAATGACATTATAATAATATATGTTATACGTCTATAATATAGACATATATCATTATCAAGAATGTGTTTATGTGTAATTTGTGTCCTATTATGCGCACGTACTGTATTTAGACCGATATTCGGGTAGAACATGTTATATCCGGCGGCTATAGACGAGAAAACACCGTCGTGTACTCGTGTCCCCGCTGCTGCAGGCACAGTTATTACCGCCATGTGTCTCCACGACGGCATGGCTATGCTCACCGTGGGTACGCACACACACTATACACACGTACACGCGTATAACTCGTAAGTAGTTTTGGGGAACAAAACCCAAAATAGGTTGTGCTATTAAACCCGGATTTATGCGTATGAAGGGGTGAGTGAGTTTTGCGACTACTATTACCCTTCACACCGCCGCACCGGGCTAGGGTAAAAATCCGACCCGGGTTTTAACCTCAACGTTGTAACGAGAATAACATTGTTAATTGATCGGGTTTTAATGAGATTTGTTTTTCCGTCAACACCAGTGGTGTAGGCTAAAACTGCTATGGAGGTATAAATCCGTAGAAAAACGATTAAATGATTATATTTTTAACGACAACCAATTTAATCCTAAGTTTTGCGAGGTGACACAAAAAAAAATCTATAATTTTCCATTATCTCTTGGTTAAAAATGTGTTTAACGAAATATAGTATTTAGATATGCGCAATAACACTATGTCTCATTAAAATAATAATAACCCTACAAGTATAAACCTTTCAATTTTATCCACTTAATTCAACCAGCGTAAACAGAAAATAGATTAGTTTTTTTCATAATAATGAAGTGCATTAATTAAAAAAAAAAAAAAATTAAAAATACATTTTGCTTGGTTGGTTACAATTTTTCATTACATAGGTTTATATTACTTGTTTATTAATATGTACTTAAATGAATGTTGTTTTAAGGTGTCCTAACAATGACAATGACACTGTGGTTTTGACCATTTTTGGATTAACCACTTAACCACTTAGAATTAATTTTCAAATGATGAATATAGCTTTTAAATATTAAATTATAATTTATAAACATCTGTCGCATAGTAATCTGTCGAACCTCTGCTTTATATTCATTTTTTAGATGCATATAGCTTAAAAACTAAACATCTTTTATTTTATTCTTAAGTAATATGATTTGAATTTCGATTAATATTATAACTGCGAATTCAGATTAATATTTTATTTGTTGAATAATACATCTCCTCAGTGCGCATATTTGCTTAAATATTCATAAATGAATTCGCACCACAAACATAGAGAAAATAAATTTGCAGATAACGCCTCTTGCTCGAGAAAAGGATGTTAAAAAATCGAGAATGCGGGTCGTGGCCTATCGTATATACTGTAAATGCATTGTGTGTGTGCGCGCGGATCATTATTTCCGTCGGTAGCTGTGCGTTGAATAAAAATATATCCACGTAGGTACTATAGGTATACGTGGACTGTATTGTAGGACGTGATCGGTGATAGCAATTGGAAAACCATTTTCATTTAATGAATATTATTACTACGTTTGTGTAATGTTTGTTTTCATTATTATTACCTCGTGTTTATATTAATGAGCATTAAAATTAAAATTAGTTTACTAGAAATTTTCATATTGATCATTTTTGATTTTACAACTTGAGAATACTTTTATTAATTTAACTTTAGAATGTTTGTTATTTCTGTTTGAAGATTTGTTTGATTATTAGTAATCGGTTTTGTTTGAAACAAAATAAAGTCTTAATTGAATTTGCTTTTTTGGGTTTTTTTTTTGTCAGATGATTTATGTACAAGTATATTAATTATGTATTAGTTGATAGGTTTTCCCATTGTTTGACTAATTTGTTTTTATATGATTTAAGAGTTTGATGTGGCTTATATTTTATAGATCTGTTGAAAAAATAAAATTTTCATTAAGTGTTAATTAACCTAATTAGTAATTAACCTATAAATGGGAATAATTATTCTACAAATTGACTAAATTTATAAATCTCATACATTTATGTATATAATATATTAGAAATAATTTTTTTTTTTTTTAAATTTGTTTTTAAAACAAAATAATTTACAATTATGTATAATGAATAAATTTTATGATTTAATAGATAATACGTGGTATAATAAAATATATATGAGGAAATAATGCATTGATAACATCTCTTAATTAAGTTAATGGATACCTTTTCTTTACGTTATAGACTGTGTGATGGAGTTTTTAAGATAGTAATGGTAGACATAAGAAAAATTAAGACATTTTAATGTGTGTTCGGATTTTGGAGAAATTATTTATATTTTTATAAACCGATATCGGGTGATTTTGGTAATTACTTTTATTTTAAGTTTTACAACATTATGTAAGGAATGGTATGATACGTAGGTACCAAAGATCGTTTATTTTATTATCAGCGCAATAGATTGGTGGAATATGTACCATTTCAGCGGTTTCATATTACTGAATTTACTGTTTTGCTTATATTATGTCAATTTTACTTGTGCAGTACTATAATAGTTAAATTGGATTATCATAGGTGACTAGAACAGCAGTGTTGAATAGTATACATGTATAGTAGAAATAGAGTAAGTAGTTTGTGAGATATCTGCAGTAAACACATTGTAAATATTGAGAATTAAATCACTGCCTTGTGTAACTGAATCATATATTTAGTGGGGAAAGAATGATAGATTATTATCCTATCGTACGACAAACGATTTATTATTTAAACATGATTTTATAATAATAAAGGAGGTTTAGAGATGGGTTTTAATTTGTAGAGTATGCTTTTATGTCAAATTCAATTGAGTGCTTAAGAAAAACCTAAAAAGAGTCAGAGCAGTAGAACGAGTATATTGTTACCTGTTGATTTTAAAGAGCAGTTGAGATTTTATTAATTAGTCGATGCAATTAATGAATTATCTTGGAGTGTCTATCGCAAAACTTATTTGTCAAAATCAATGGTGTCAATTTTGTAGTGAAGTGGACAATATACTGAAGTAATTTTATCGATTTGTTTTCAATTTTTATAGAAATCATTGTAGCTTATGTATGTAATTTGGCTATTAGAAACAAGATAATTCAATTTGGGATATTGTATCACCGTTAAAATAATTATTTTTGTGTCTGCCTTAGTATAGAACCGTCACAATGATAACATTTATAAAGTACTTATTAAGTATTTATTAAGTAGTTGAATTTGAAGTTTTTGGTTTTTGATGGGATAATAAGAGATTTTTTTTCCAAAATTAGATATTTTAATATGTCTACTTATGAAAATATTTTTTAGGTTGTAAAAGTACTGTGAAATGTATACATTATTTCATTAGGTAATAATAGTATTAGACTATTAAAATATATAACATATCAAAATTTTATTATTTTTATAAAAATTATGACATTTTAATAAATTCCATTAACGACTCTATTTTTTTTATTCATGCTTATATTTGCCATGTGACATAATCTACCGTTCGTTTTCTGTCACAATGTCTTTATGAAGAACGTTGTATTAAATATTTAAGCATTTTTACTCACAAACAAAAATTATACCATACCAAACTATATCGAAGATAAACTGAGTTTTTTTTATATATATTCAACATTTTTATACATCTATAATACTCCCAAAGAGATCTAAAATATTTTGAGTCATGTCATGTTTAGTCAATGCTTTTATATAAATATTTGATGAAAATATTAAGTCTTTGCAGTTATTCGTTTTTGAATCTTTTGGCTTAAAATATTCCCTGTTTTTCCCGATTATATGAAAAGTACTGAACATTTTTACTTTTGACTCTTCACACTAGTGAGTACCAGATAGGTGGATTAACGTCACTACCAGAAACCACCCTCAACGTCGAAGATCAAAGCTGTTTTCCTGCTATAAAACGTTGGTATGTGTATACTGTATAGTGTACATTCTAATAAAATAACACATATTGTAAAACCATCATTGTTTCACTTATGATTAAAATTTAAATATTTTTTGTTCTATAATAAAAATAAGAAAATTATTATCATATTTTAAAATCTTCTTATACTTTTATTAAAAATAAATTAGTGTTAATTACACAATATTTAATCCTGCAATTAAGTTAATATAACGTATAAAAACGTTAGTACTTTTAATTCTTCTTCTTCGTAATTTTACTAGGGAAATAAATGATAGACATTTTATTTCTGTGATGTTTACAATTACATTTTCTTCTTCTTATCCTTATAATGGTCCATTTAGGACCATCATCACTTCCAATACATTCTTCTATCTCTCTCTATCTAACGATACTTCCATATCTAGAAACGGGTTGACTTTCTTCAAATCTCTCTCAACTGTATCGTGCTATTTCTGGTGAGGCTCTTGGTCTTTTTCCCAATGGCTTGTTTTCGGCGATTTTTCTTATATCGAGTAAGCACTTAACTCGCCAGACGTGTTCCGCCCACTTCAGTCTCTTTCTAACTAAGAAATTACGTCAAATCGACTTATTATATAGTTGCCGTAGATTTCATTTGTTCTTCTCTGGAAACTACTTAGTTCGTTAATATATACTGGTTTATATAAGAATTTTCCTCAATATTTTTTTTTATCTCGAAACACTGATTATATTCGTTTCTTTGAGTACTAGATCACGTCTCGCATAGGTACTTCACTATGTATATGATGAATATACAGTATAAGTCCGTTTTGATAGTAACTTGGATGAGAATATTTCTATTATTGTCAAGTAATACGTACATATTGAATGCAAACCAATGCAATACAATTTTATGAAGCATAAATTAATTTTTTCTATTAAATTTGATGTGTTTATGTAAATAAGAGTAAAATAAAATCCAAACTTACGCTCGCTGTAAAAATGTGTTCATTAAAATATTGTATTATGTAATACTATCTATTGAAATATTTTACTAAATAAAGTAAATGCTAGTGAGCTACATTATTGTAATTAATATTTCAACTATAAATATTAGTTTAGATTAATATAAACATATTACGTTGATTCAGTCATTTAATTAATATGAATTCATAACCTGATAAGTGCGTTTAGGTTAATTAAAATATGCGAGCATAACAACAATGATAAAGCAATTTTGTACCACGTGGTGTAACAATTATTATTATTATTGTTTTAGATTTTGGAATTATTTTTTTTTACATTGAAGTAATTTTTCCCTAGTTTTTGTTATCAGATAAATATTTTTAGTTTTTATTTGTAATTAAATTATATTACACATAATATACTCGTACAGTAAATCATACGGCTTATTGATTATTGTATATTGATTAAAATTAATTTATACCTATTATATTATTTTAGATTTAATTTACATTTCAAATTTAAAGTTGTTAATTGTATATTTACTAATACTACAGGGATTATATAATTATAAAAATTAAAAGAGATCGATTTTAATAAATTATATTATTTTAAGAATAATGTGAATAGGAGTAGGCACTTAAAAAATACTGTAAATTTGAATATTTGATCGTTACTATTTTATTTTATTTATTCTGGAAAATATCTATTATTTTCTTTAATTGAGAAGATTTATTATTTGTTCATACATGAACTATCTTCTATATATATATATTAATAAGGGTGAAACACTTTCATGTGCCAAGTTTATACTCTGAAACTTTGTCAATAAGGTTAAATTTTGTATACGCTATGGTTAAGGTATGGTGACGTTATACTAAACAAGTTTTCAGTTAATTTGGGTTTTTCAGATGGAAATAATTCACCTAAAACTTAAAAATTCATTATCATTTATTTTTAAATTTGTTGAAAATATGGTTAACATAGAAAATATGAAAATCTTACTAATGTTTTATCAACTCCAGATTGAAAGAATTGAAGCTATTTTCTTTTACTTAATGTACCAATTAGTAAATATTAAATTGTATGTGGTTAATTGTAGAGAACTTAATGAAATATTTATATAATTATTTCGATTATTATTATTTGAAGCCTAACTTTCCTTTCGAAAAAAATAATCGTATTAACTGTGGTTAAAGTTTTTTGTTGAGTTCAAGTTAGGTAGGTGTTTAATACTCTTAATTTTTAAATATATTTTCATATTCGTCAATTTTAACTGTTAAAAATGTTACAAAAATTTTTTTATATCAAAAATATCTTGTTAAATAATGTCAGAAATTAGAATAGTACGGACATCTTTACAAAATAAAATTTATTTATTTACCTTTTTTGACCTCGTAGATCTACTTGTAGTAAAATTCAAATTTATGACTTTTAAGATGTAACCAATATTGACCAGATCTGCTTCTTAAGAACGCTAATATTATACTAAATGCTTGGAACTGTTCATTATACAGTTTCTACTTTTGTAGAATGTTTGTTTATATTTATTTTTAAATTAAAATATTAATTGTAGATTAATCTAACTATTTTTTATTTTGTAAAAGTTTGTAAAACTTGTAAAATAATTATATTATTTTTTACTTAAAATTAATGAAATAATACTTTATTTGTTATAGTTTATGATTATTAGCAAATTAGAAATTTCCATTTGAGTTGAAAAACATTTTAAATTAGTGAAAGTTTCATATTTATATACATTAATAATTTTGCTTTTTGTTTTGTAAGGCAAACAGAAACTATAATTATTTTCAAATTAAGCCTACGCATTTAAAACACTGGAATCCTAATAAAAAATTGACATTTAAATGGTATATATTTTGTTTTTGTAATTTCAACGTAAAATGTAAAATCATGCAAACGAAGAAAAGTATGTTATTTTATATTTAAATTTTTTAATTATTTGTGAAATAAAAATAGTTTTTACTAAGACGTACGTCGTACAATTATTTTTCCTTTTTTTTGTAATTTTGTTGAAAAAGTATGTGTAAAAATCAGTTATATGAACTAGGTAATAGCCATAGGTATAATTATAAATTTTTAATATCTCTACAAAACTTATATAATATTGTAAATATCTTAACTCCAAAAATGTATTTTTGGGATTATATTATTTTTTTAAAGCTAATAATTTTATGCATTGTTTAAAATCAGTATCACTCCAATCGATTACTTATTTTTCCACGAAATCAGCTGTTAAAGTTCTGAAGATATTAAGTTTTAATTAAGTTTTTTAAATTAGTGAAACTTTTTTATCTCTCCTGAAAAATTATCATTTTGGAGTTGGAACAATTGTGAGTTAGGCTGACGATGTATAATAATTCATAAATGTTTGATAATTATAACATGTATATTGTATAATTTTAATAATAATTTTTGTTCTTTGCAGGTGAGTGATTGGTTATATTTTATGACTGTTTTCATTATTGAGACTTGGTAAAGTACAAAAATATATTATTTATATTAGTATATTATAATAGTGTTACACCCATAGATATTTATTATTTAATGCTATTTAAATGTAGTATACTTACGCTACTTTATGCACATTGCACACATATTGTTTATAATGATTTGACTTTTGTGTAGTTTTTCTTAACACAATTAACTTTTGAGAACAATGTTTTTCTGTAAAGATGAAAAATCTGTCAATACTATTCACAGATACCGATGGTTTGCAAATATATAAAGTAGGTTAATTATAATCAATAACTTCTTTATTAAAAACAACGCTAAAATTATTGAAAACAATATAAAGTATAATTATTATAACTTGTGATGAATTGTAAGATTTATATGATCAGTTATTCAGCGAATAAAGTCAGATGTAAACAGTAATGATACACAAAATGTGCATTTTACGATTAAAAATTATTTACTGTATATTAATTTCGTACTATATTATTATAACGTGTCTAATATGAATGAGTCGGGAGAAATATACCGATGCCCCTCCCATTTTAAGCTTTAGTTTATTGCAAATTAATATTTAAAACATATTGTTCACTATTTTTTTTTTTTTAAAGCATTATTATACTTGAATATTTTTTTTTGGCGTTCTATATAATTAATGATAATTAATCAGCTCTCATATATATTATATATTATTATTTTTGTGAAGTGCGTATTTTCAAATATCGTTTTCAAAAATATATATAATATTTAGATTATGATTTGCAAATATCAGGCTAGGATTGAATTATTTTAGCCTTTAGGGCTTACGGGGTATTGATTACGAATTCCAATAACATGAGTATAATGACTAGTATCAAGTAGAGGATGAATCAATTCTCTTCCAGAGTATCTACTGTTTACGTATAATGTATACAGTATACAATATAATAATGAAAATCTAATAATATACAATAGTCCAGGGATCACAAATTAATATTTTTAAAGGGTCACTATGTACGACGTTTTCGGTAGCCATAAAAATGTAATATACAATGTACATTATGTGTATCTAAAAATGTAAAATCAAAAGATAAAATAAATGTCTCGTCTGTGGGTCGGATAGAGTTCGTCCGCCATTTAATAAATCCTGTATAGTGATGATAGTCGATATTTTAGTTCGGCTGCAGAGAGTAAACAACATTCGAGTGAATAAACGTTTTATTCGTGTCGTCGAGCATATTACTACGGCAGCTCAGACAAATAATCGCGACATACACATTACTCGACGAATAATTGAATCAATAAACATAAACTATATAGTCACGGCTTTAAAATAATTCGTGTTGAATGACATTATAACGTCAAGATGATATTATGTCATAACACCGATATTATTATTATAAGGTCGGTCTCAAACTTTGTGTTAAAAATTCGTATACGGATTTGTATACGGATTGTTTCGTTTGCGTTTAGAGGTATTTTATTGGCTTATTATCACCGTTGTCGAGCATAATAAAATACAAAGCTTTAATATTGCGTAATTCGTATACAGCGTCGGGACACGACGTAAAAACGAAACAAACGAAAATTCCGCATTGAATCATCTCCAAACTCTTTATCCATCAACTCCACTACCTCTTACTCACACACACACACACACACACACCCACACGTCATACAAGAGTATATATATATTTATATACAGCAGAGCGTGTAAAAGCCATCGTCGCTAGGGATAACGAGGCCCGGTCGTGCTGTCGGCGCGGGATTGGGCGAACGTCGCTCCGTGTATAATTCAATTGCACGCCGTTAACGATGTCTCTATCTCCTCGTATACGCGCGCGTAGGTGTATGTATTATGGTATACAAACACACGCACACACACCCACACACCCACAATCATATATATATATATATTATATTGTGTATATGGGGGTGGCGCACTCGGCGGCTGCATAATTGTGTTTGGTGTACGTAGCCCGCCGCCTTTGCGATGCTGTAGGGCGGACAGAGAAGCAGGATCAGCAGCGGCGGCAGCAGGTAGTGGCAGGTACCCGGGACGCGCGGCCGCCGCCACTGCCGATAATATTATGCGTGTGTACGCCCCGGAGGGACTCGCTCGTTCGCTCGCCGCCTTTGAACGGGTCGCCGCGCCGTCACTGCCATCCTAGTAATCAGACTGACACCACCGCCGCCGAGCTATATTATCCGAGTATATTATTATTATTATTATTATGTGTATATTTATGTAATATTGTATATTATATTTTTATTCCCAAGCCACTGTTCTGCTGTTGCTGAAAATCACTCCCGCAGGCACGTTTTCGTCGCCGCCTTATTTTTCGTACCTTCGTTATGTTTTCGTCTCTGCGCGCGATGGCGGCGCGACAAATATCCTAATAAAGTTTTGAGAGTCCAAAATTCGAATCCTAAACTAACACGTTTTCGGAAAATTGTTTTTTCGTGTATTTATAGTATCGTTATTTAACAGGATCAAAACAAAAATTCCAGCAGTTAAAATCGGTCGAACGAATGGCGTATGACGGCTAGTAATCGCGGTATACGAATACGATTATTGTTGGTGTTGGTAATGTTAGTTTAATAAATGATTAGGAATTACCTTAAAAATATAAGACTAAAATTAAAAATGCCTTATAGGGAGTTTTTTGTTTTAAAATCGCAATTATTTTCATCCTGTTCGTATTTAAAAAATTAATAACATTCTTATTTGTATTAAACTATATAGTATTTTATCAACTATTACATTTTACAATAATTATAGTCACCAACTTCCTTGAATAAATAAACTCTGGTAAATTAGTATATTATATACTTGTCTTAGTTTTATTGTTTATAATTAAAAATGAATTCGAATTTTAAATATAAAATAAAATACGCATTAATAAAACTGTAATTTTTTAAATTTTAATTAAAAAAGTATAAAGTAAAAGTATAATTTTTGAGCTTGTTGGCGTTTTGGAAAAGTGTATCCTATATAGTATAGATTATAGAGATTAAAATAAAATTATAATTCCTATAAATTCCTAGATTTAATTATAACATCATTATACTCGTTTTATACTCGTACCGTTATTATATTATAAACATATTATTATATTATGTACTGTTATTACTGCTGTGGGTGTCGGCGAGCATCAGCGACAACCACTCAATAACTCGAATCCTTTATGCAAGTTGATGACTTCACTCGTCGATGGTTTAATAATTCGTTAGTGCAAATAATAGTTGAAATCACTTGATAGTCTGATTTACTCATTAATAATACCACTGAACGTCTCGATATAGGAACTAGAATTATAGATTATTATTTCCAAAAACTATTCACGTCAAGTATACAATATTATGGTATGCAGTTGGTATTAATCCTTTTTAATCGAAATTGTATTCAATATCTCGTAGCATGGATATTCACAGAAAATTCAGTTGTATAATTTGTAGTATGGATACTCACAGAACATTCAGTCGTATAATTCATAGCATGAAAATTGTTTTAAATATTATTCTGATTGTCTTTATTATAAAATAAAAAGGACAGATGTTTGCGTAAAACTTTTTGAGTGTTAACAACTTTTTGTAATTGTCCGAATAGTTTTGTTGGACACCCCTTATTCTGCAAACGGTGTTATGGAACGCTGCAAGGTAAAAATCTGAGTAAAGATATTTTTGATGTTTTGTAAACTTCGATTAGAGCACGAGAGACGAGGAGTTTGTTTTTAATTAAACCTCTTCCACCGCTGAACCAGTATACTCCCTTCATCCAACTGCCATTGCTTATATCTCCAAAGTCTATCCCTTCAACAGTTTGTTTGCAAACAAACTGCTATAATTAAAGTTGATCAGGGAACGGAACTTCCCACGGAAACTCTTCTTACCGACATGTTGTTGTTGGGGTCTGTGATGAACGGCCATATAATTATAATTTTCTATCTCAAGATAGAAGGTTTTGTATACTTTGATTTTTATTTAATTTTTACTCAGACCATATTGAATATTTACAATATAATCAATTAGTGCATATACGTATACTATATTACATTGCTATAAAATATAAATAATAGTTAGTCTAAGTTGTTTGATAATTTTTTTATGATAAGTATATTTAAAATATGTTTATAGAATAAAATTTTATGGAATAAAAATGTTTTAATAAATGGTAAATATTATAAGCTTCATTCAGTATGAATTGATTTATTGAAAAAGAAATATAATATGTGGGTACCGACATTGTTAATGCATTGATGATTTTATAATTTATGAAATATATTTATAAAAAGTTTGTATATCATCCATTATTTTAGAAGTTATGGTTATAATTTGAATAGGTGTAACTGTACCAGGTTGGTATTGTACCTAATAATTATTTCGATAAAATGAAGTTTAAGCTATGTTACTTTAAAAATTATAGAATTAGTTTTATTCAATTTATTAATTATAAAGAATTGGATAATTACATTGTGTATGTTATGCATGTATAAAATATAAATTGTCATCTTTCTTTTTGGTGTAAATATGTAAAAACGTTAAAAGTACCTACTACGATGGTATCTTTATAGTTTTAAATTTATTTGTTCTTTTTATAATGTAAATCTTCAGAAGTGGTAAGGAAATTTTTTTATCTTTCAAAAAGGTTATTTTAAACGCATAATTTGATTTTCTGTTTATTTTGAAGTTATAAAGTTAGATAAATGATGGGACCATTTTTATTTTTTTTTATACAATATACGTCTTTCGGCATAATTGGTCTATTGCAATGTTAATTGTATGCCTGATGAATGATTATTCTCTCTCTCTACCAAATCCAATCTCGAATCTTAGTCAAAGTTGTTTTTATATACAGTAAATGGTTTTTTCCCTCTTGCTCTTCACTATATTAATACAACGAAGTACTCGGCCTTTAAATTGAATAGCGAGATTTATGCTCAGGGCAGTGTGGACGCATATGTGTGTGTTTGTATTTACGTGTTAAGTTCATGTATTCGTGTCCATGTGTGAGTAGGTACCTGTGCATGTGTGTGGGTCCGTACGAGTGTGTGTATAGGGAAATGGTATAACGTTGCAGTAAAATGTGTACAGGAGGGGCAAAAAGTATAATCAAAGAGGAGTTCACACTCGGATTGCGTGACCCGTACCGTTATCGCCGCATTTTATCGACTGTCCCCTGGCGACACCTCACCACCACCACCGATGGTTCCTCCCCGATGGTCTGTCCACGATCGCACCCTCTATAGAGAATTTTCAGCGGCAATAAGAGTGACGTCAACGTTATGCATGCATATAATACGTACACACGGTGGCAGTCTAGCCATTTTATTAAAAAATCAAATTAAACTTTGAGCGACGAAAAGCGGCTGGAATTGAATCTTTGTTTACTCTTCACTAATACGTGTTTCAACGGTAATTTTAGCTTACACATATTCCTAATTTCTGTCCCTGCCGCAGGTTATACTCACATAAACGCATAATAATAAATTATTCTAGGTTATTGTTATTTAATGGCTCTTTGTAAACTATAATGATTATGTTAATAAAATTAAAACGATAAACTCAAATTATCAACTAATTATGACAACATTTTTATAAAATAATTCATTTTTAACGTAGATGTTTACTTATATAAATAATAATTATAATCGGGGTATTTTAATCTTTAATGTAATTAAAATCATAATAATAATTTAATTTAAACTATTTTTAACTAGGTATTACTTAAATTTTTTTTTATAAAACACTTAGGAAATTTACGTAATACAATTAATATTTATTGATAAAGTTATAAATGCAATCGATTGCAATGGTTTGTCATTTATTTAAAATTGTTAAAATAGAAATAGTTCACCAATAATACTCACTTATTTGAATTGAACGAATTCAACACGTATTTTGTATTCCATCCAACTTTTTTCATCGATAAAATTAAGAGAATGTACTGTTAAAATGCATACAAATACAACAATACTGAAGCACTCTGTGTCGCTTCCATATAATTAAATTTGCATTGTATATGACAGGGATTTTATATTGTTGTTGCTTGTCGAAATTAATCTGTACCAGCCGTAACTACACACTTTAATAGTGCTCGCAACGCCAACGACATACTTAATGTACTTTACTACTTTATTTAGGTACACTACTCGCGCAATTGTAATTTAATATTATTACTTCTACTGCTTGTTAAGATCACAATTATTTTCGTGAAGCAGATAATATGCTTATCGATAAATCATTCATAATAATATTATAATAGCAAGTTTATCAAAATATTTATATCTAAAAAAAAAAAAAAAAATTTAGCTTATAAAATGTCAATTATAAATAATAATAAATTGTTGTATTCACTCTGTAGAGCTTTAATACATAATTTTTATATAATATTAATCATCAAGACTTATTGAATTAAAAATGTTAAAAATATGCAATTAAAATGACCAAACATTTTCTAAACTAAGCAGATAATTGATTTGTTTATTTAATCATTATCAAAAAAGTGTATTTTTTCTCAACTATTAATATTATCATGCACTAAAAATGTTTGAAATATACAATTAAAATTACCAAAAAATCATTTAAAATATGCAGGTACAATTATAAAAACTAAAATTCTGAATTTAATTTTATCATTACAAAAAATAAATTACATCTTAACAAGTATAGTAATAATTAAAAAAACAAAATGAATTACTAAACTTTATTAGTATCAGTAAGAGAACAAATCATGACATTAAATAATGATTAAAAAAATGTTAATTTTAATAAAATATATTTTTAAAATAATTATATACCAATTTATAAAATTGAAAAAAAAAATTAAAATTTAAGATTAACTTTATATTTTTAAGTATATAGGTACTATTTAGTATAGTATCATAATAATACATTTTTGTTATCATATGAATATAATGTATTGATTTTGAACTATTTCTAGTCATTTTAGTATTATTTATAAACATATCTATATCGTAAATAATTAATGTTTATTGTAGGTTATTTATGTTCATCTTATCAAGCCTGAACTTTATTTTGTATAATATATTTATTATGATAGATTATTTTATATCTTTTAAAATAAGACGTAAATACTTAAAATGAGTAAAAATTGTTTTAAACACAAAAGAATTTTGTAAGATCTAAAATAAATTATTGTATTATATTTTGTTTTGTAATTTTGAATACTCATTATTAAAAAGTTTTGTTATGTTAAAAATTAAAAAAATAAAATAATAATGTATGGGTAAATAGTAGTTATAATATATATATTACAATAAATAAATTGCAATACATGGAGCAGGAACCTATACTTTTTACATAGTTGGAGGTATTAGATGAAGTACCGCATTTCGCTAAATTTAGTTTATGAACGAATTAGCAATTTTTCAGATTTAGTGATTTTGTTTTAAATTAAAAAACTTTTTACAATTTATTTTTAACGTAAACCTTTGAAAGTAGGTTGTATCGGTGGAGGTTTCCTCCGATCCTCCCTCATGTTTTTCAAGTCTTATACCAACGTTACTTAATTTACTTATTATATTAATTGTGTATTCAGATTGTAAATATATTTTATATATATATATATAAAAATCCCGATACTCTAATTTATACTGTGGTAAAATTTTCGAATTTCAATATCGGTAATGTAAATGTATGTGTGTTTAATCTTTTCATTGTATACTTACCAAAATAAATTATTGTTTTATTTTTTATTTTTACTAGTCAAATAGGAATTTTTATTAATTTTAAATAATTCTTTTGATAATGTAATAAATTTTATCTACCCAATTAAAATGTTTCTCTATGTCTTTTCCTATATGTAATATGTACGAGGGAGATGGTAATAATCATTTTCGTTTTTCTCTCGTTGACATGATTAATGAACCATTGTTTACTTTATGTATTACTATGAATAATATCATATTTATTTATATTTTTATATAAATTAATTTAGTATAAAATAAGCATATGTGTAGGAGTAGGCATGCAAACGGTGTGTATACTAGTGTATAAATAAATATAAGTAGACATTAATATATTTTGTTTATAATTTGTTTGTTTTTTTTTTGCAATATGAAAATATGATAATTTTAAGTACAGCTTTAGAGATGTATCGTTACTATCTTTTTGAATATTTTTCAGTTCTATCATGATAAAAAAAATATTTGCAAGTTTTCTGTATGATAAATAAGTAATCAAATTTTTTAGGCGACTGAAGTTTCTTATTATTTTGATAAAAAAAAAAAAAAAACATTATTTCATATAATATATTGTACCTACTCAATACGTAATGTTTATAATTAAAAAAAAATATAACATTCTAGATACCACGTATTCTTATTTATAAATAAGAGATACTGTATTATAAAACAGTATCTCTAAATACAATTGTAATTATTTTAGTGTTATTAGTTATTAGTTGCTTCATTTTTTAAATAAAGTATCCACTTAATGAACATTTGAGTTAGTGAAGACTACGTCCCCCCCTAATCAATTCATGTTCTTGCAACTGACTTATACATATTAAAATAATATGGTTTATTTTTTATTATAGAATAGGTACAATTATACTTGATTCATTATATTTTGGAATAACTGTTTGTTATATATTTATATATCCCAATTATACTTTTTTACTCGTATTTAATACAAATAAAAAAGACTGTTATACAACATATTGACTTTACTCATAATTTGTTGTAAGAATTCTGTTGCTTCATATTTATGTAAACATGAAACAATTAAGGATATTATTAATTAATTAGTTATGATTAGGTATCTACATATTATAAATTAAAAAAAAATATACATATTATAAAATATTACCTACTGAGAAATTATTTTAATTTGAAATTTTATTAGTAGTAAAAACATTCTCTTCACTAATGGTTGTATTTACTTTTGTTTTTTTTTTAAAAAATACTTTACGTTACGTATTTATAAAATAAGAGAATGTGATTTCATCTCCATGCCTTTACTTTCGTTGGCTGTTTTCTAAAGGACTTTTGTTTAGTTTTTTTTTAAGGAGATTACTTTTAAAACTGATAAATCTTATAAATGGCTTTAAGTTAAAATGTTCAAGTTGAAATTCAAAAGTGTAACCAAAATATATAAAACTCAAACCGTATTCCGAGTCGATTCATAGACGATTTTGTAAAAACAGTTCCGGTTTGTTAAGGGTACTAAAGCACTTAAGACTATAATGCATGGTCATTTTAGACTCTTTAGAACAATAACTTAATGTATAAAAATTACAAGTCTATATGACAATTTGAATAAAATATGTTTTATGTTTATTGCATTAATTGATCAGTATTAGTAATAAATGAAGATATTTACGAGTGCAATTATATAGATTATGTCTCAATTGCCTGAATTGGTGATTGGAAAAATGCGGTAATATGTATGAAGAAAAAAATAAAAGGTTCCTATTGAAGGTTTTATTTGTAGCAACATTTGTAGGTTCATTAAAAAGAAATAATAAAAACCATACTCTTACTGTGCATTTACTGCTTTTAGACAGACCAAATGATTTATAGTGTACCTACTACGAATCAACCGCATAGAAGTTATTTTCACGATAGAGTAAGAAGTAGAATATAAAGTTATACATTATAACATAATATACATTATAACCTCTTGGTTTTTGATTGAATATATATTTTAAGTGTCATTAAAATTAATTGAAATATTTTTAACATAATATAACAACAATGCAAATAATAATAATAATAATAAGTTTAAGGTAATATTGAAGGGGATTGGAAGTCGTGATTTGCTGACATCTCACACGCAACATTGAAATTTATTTTATTGTTATATATTATTTTATTCCCAAATATTTTTATGGTTTTTTAGGCAGTAATGAGTTTTTGATTATTTTATTATAACTAATTCATTTATTGGAAAAATGTTTCATTGTTTATTATAGGTAGCAAATTCCAACTAATTACAATTATTGTTTAATGTTATTCGATTCATTGCTACATTAAATATACAAAATGTATAGTAAGTAATTTATTTATACAATTTTTCATATTAACTTTAATTTATTTTTAATTTTGATTGATAATAATCTTGAAATATTTTTTAAGAAGAACATCTGTTAATATTTAATTTTAATTCTTATACGATGTGCATACACATATTAACACACCATTATCTTTGTAACTTTTTTAAGCGTTTTTAGTCACATTGATAAATTAATAAATTAGATTTCAATATAATAGTACCTAATACTATACAAATATTATAGCACACATTTTCTTAAATTTATTTTGCTGATAACTATAAAATCTTTAAATAAATTGATTAGATCATTTTATATTTTTGTCTATATATTTTCTAATGGTTCATTTAAGATTTTGTAAATATTGTATTCAACAAATTATTTTTAAACACCAACTTAATTGAGTATTTTGTATAGGTCAGTTATCGATTTACTTTGAAATTTATACAAGTGTAAAAATAAACTACACAATAAAATACATTTTAGAATTTGAATAAGCGTGATGTTAACTGAGCTTTGCAAAGTTTCATAGAATATATTATTTTTATTTAGAATTTAGAATTTTAAAGAAAAACTTAGAATAATGAAATACAAGATGTCTCACTGTTTTGATGATTTTGAAATAATTATTGAAAAATAAAAATTATTACCTATTGGATAAGATTGTTCTTTATTAATTATTATATTTTATAGAAATATTTTATTAAAGTTAATTAAGTTTTTTGATTTCTTGTTTCTTAAAAACCGGAAATAGTATTTGTATATTAAACTTTTTTTTAAAATTTAATGCGTCAAGTCATTAATTTCTATTAGATATACAAGTAGTTTAGATACGTTGATAAGTTTTATAGTTTATGCAGGAGGCTGAGAGTTGAGTATTAAAATATATTGGTGAGCGAGCAGGTATGTCAATGAATCATTCTATTATTTGTATTAAATTTTTGTTAAAATGAATTACAAATATAATATATTAATAGATCTAGAAATTTTAAGTGGAAGTGGGATACATATTAAAAAAAAAAAAAAAATACAATTATAAATTTAGTATAATATAATAGATTATAAGTATATAAATATAACAATTTTATTCACATTTTAAATCTATATTAATAAATGTATTATAAGCAATCTCCAAAAGGGAGTGACCTAAAGCTCTTAGCCTCTCTTCTTGGATCTGCGTCTCAATATAGTAGATATAAGTAGATACATAGAATTTAATACAATGTTAATTAATTGTTATTTTGGTTATCCTCTGAAAAAAACAGTTTTCATGTTTATTTGTCAGTAATTTTATTTAAGTTTTCTATCTACGAATATTCAGGAATTAAGTAATTCAGTAGAATATTTTATTAAAACAGGTTAATATTTATATAATAATAATAATAATACTGGAATCAATAAAAGTTTTGTACTATTTAAATTTGAGCTATATATTTTAATGTTAAAATTATGAGTAATATATAGGTATAACGATAAAGTTAACTGTTAAGCAAATAAAAAAAATATATGCAGGTGATAATGTTATTTCTTGACAGTCTTGTCCGATAAAAAAAAAAATAAAGCCCACTTTAAACTCCTAATCTATCAGATTGAATTCATGACAGGGAATTATTGAACGAGTAAAAGGAGAAACCAATCCGTGAAGTACGCTAATCTGACACCCAACGTGGATTGTGGATTGTAGTATTACTAGTATGTATGAAATGCTGCATGCAGTATAATGTGAACTTAAAATTGTGGTTTACTGTTTATTTTTAAAAACATGCATTTACGATCTCTTTTATAATGTTATTAAATTTGGTTTGAATTTTGCTTACTATAGGTAGATAAATGAAAAATATCAGTCTTGTCTGTTTGAAATTAGTTTAAAAGGTTACATAATACAATTATTATTTTATTTTGTGTTGATATAATTTTACATGCATCCATTAATACTAGGCTTTTATTCTTTTGATGTATATTATTAGAATAGTATTCTGTTATAGGATTATTAATTATTATGCTACAATTAATGATAAAATATTTATTAAATAATAAATGTTCGGACAAAAAATTTAATACAAATGTGTAGTTGTAATTTTACATCCTCGTCAAGTATTAATTATTGCATTGTATTCGATTTTGAATTAAGTATAATATATAGAATTATATATACACACATTATGGATGAATATATTTATTTTACTATTATAAGTATTTTAAAATGTTTGTTTTTGCCTAAAGTTATCTTCTGTAGAAGTAAATATTCTTTGATTATAAGATCACAAAAATTTGAAAATTATTTCGTAGTGAAAAATGTGTAAAATATTTAATTTTTATAGTTAACGATTAAAAATATAGTACAAAAATGTCCATAAGTATTTCTTACTGATTCCAAAAAATTTTAAAAATATATAAGCACAATTTTTTTTTATAAACTTATTTTGAAATTTTAATTTTAATAAAATTATACTAATTATAATAATAATTATTTATTATAATGACTGATAATATATCAAATAAAATATTTTCAGAAAAAACAATTCTGAATTATCATTGAATTTTAATTTAACAGATATATTGCAGAGATCTACTTAAATATGAGGTTTACTTGACCTTTGCTGTACAACAGAGCAATTATCCACTTGTCTACTTTTTTAATTACAATTTGAAATTTCTTGGATTTAACTATTAGGTACATGATTTTTATGATCATTATTTAAGAATATTTATGTAGTTACAATGAATATTATTTATTAGTGATCAAAATTGATCTTTTACTTGTTTATTATACTGTAAATCTTGAACCAAGTACTATTAAGGGCTTATAATAAACAACTAGGTGCCATCTGGTTGTATGCGGTCAGCCATAATGATCAATAATGCAGCAAGTTGCGGTAAAATGTATAATTTATTAATGTTTTTCTTATGGAGTTTAGTAGCTTGTAATACCGATAAAAAAATGCTTAGGATTCTCTTTAAATAAAAATGAATATTATAAATAGTAATTTTTTATTATTTTATAATAATAATTTAAAATAAATCAATTTTTAAAAAAAACTATTATCAACATTAAATAGGCGCTTATAAAAACGCCTGTGGGGTCGAAGTAAAATCTAAGTAACTATTTTATACTTTAATAATCTTGATCATTAAAAATTAAACTGACACTTTCAAATTGTGTCAAGTTGCAAGAGCCTTTAAAAACCGTTTTGTAATTGACTGCTGACCAGTCGAATAAAAGTCAATTTTTCAAAAGCACTCGATTTTAGTTTAGTGTATATTTTTAGGAGTTTTCATTTTCCTAATTATGCCCGAAGACTTCCTACACTGTTTCTCTTAGAGGTTTCTTGTAGCGAGAAACTTGCAAGCTGGCTCGTTTATATCAGACACCCGTCCAAAATAAATTAAATCGAAATTCCCAGTAGGCTAGACGTAGATGGCGGAAATAGGGTAGTGGTTGACCCAACGTTGATTGATAACCAAGCTACGGAATTGATTGATGGTCAATCGTCCGTGAAAAGTGAAATTAGAGCAATTTTTTGTTTATACCCTCTGGCAATAAACGTAAATACTCGCTAATTATACATTTGTGGGAAACCTTCCGAGTACATTTTTGGTCTAATCTTGAACAATTATACAATATCAAAACTCAACTGTGGCTTTTATAGTATATTGACTTGTTTTACTCGTTGATTTTTGATTTTTCTCATAGATAGAATTATTTCATCTTCAGAATTGAACTGTTGATTGACAGTTAAAAGGAAATATTAATAGCGGTCGTCTTATATGTTACTTTTATAATACCAATAGTTGGCATGGAATATGATAAATATATTTTCAATGGTATAGAAATAATGGTTACAATAATTGATAAATGGTCTCTACGTACTTTTACACAAAAAACTAATGGAATATATTATGTTTATACATAATATAATAGTAAGAAAACATTTGAATTTTTGGTATTTTTCATAAAAATATTTAAATTATTTGATAAAAGTGTATTAATTTAGTGGTTTTAGACCTAAATAATACTAATTCTATAAGTTATTGCTGAACCAGCGTCATCAATCGTCTATATTCATTAATTTTGATAGGTAATAGATTAGTAGCACGCTCTTTGGTTAAGTGAAAAAAAATATAGATTGATGTTGGTAACTATGATATAAATTTCACTTATTCAATTTAATAAAAAAAGAGGTCGTTATTTAGTATGCGATCTACCTTTGTTACTTCTTAGTATAGTCTACCAAAAACAAAATCATGATTTTTTCAACTTAGGGTGTATCGGGTATATCAGATAAAATATTATTATTCAATTTATTTATTGTATTTAAATGTTTATCTAAAAAAAAAAGAAAAAAAAGTTAGGAAAGTGGTTACCACTTTGCTGAAATTTTTGTACATTAGGTGTCAAGTGGTTCATTATTATGGGTGTGTTATTTTTGAATTCAATGATATTATATTATTGTATACGAAAACCGATTCTGAGCGGAAACGGCATCTTAGCTAATATATTACTAAGGAATATATTTTATGAAATGTTGTTTTTGTGGTTAAAATAAAAAAAAAAGCGGGCAAGTATGTACCACTCTGCTGTACATTAGGTGCCGTTTGGATCACTATTATATATTATAGGAAAGTTAAATTTGAATCCAATGATAATTATCATTGTATACGAAAAACGATTCTGAACGAAGATGATTTGTCAGCCTAGGATATAATTTCCTGTGGTATAGGTGAAAAAGGTGGTTTATGTTTTAATGGCCTGAATACACTAGAATTTAAGTTCTTTTATAATTATTGTAAGCTAAACTTATAAAAAACCTTGTATTAAATTTTCAACTCTTAGCTACTTAAACAAAAATTTGTATGAATTATACCTACAAAATAACTTGCAAATATTCATGGTTTTGACGAACTTTCTTAAAAATTTGAACTATAAACGCTTATAAAAAAAAATTGTGACTAACGATTTTTAATTTTTTTTAGCTACAATAAAAACAACTCATAAGGAATCTTATATTAAATTTTCAAAACTTTTTGGTCATTCAAAAATTTTTTATCGATACTTTAAAAAAAATTTCTCAAAAAAAACGAAAATTTCAGTGGTCTATAAATAACTCAAAAAAGTCAAAAATTTTTGAAAATTTAACTATATATAGATAACACTGACATTAACATTTGGTGAAAATTTCAAGTTTTTACAGTGATTAGTTTTTGAATTACAACCATAAAAAAAAAAATCGATTTGGTCGAAAACTGGTTTTGCGTAAAAATTCCCGTTTTTCCGTTATTTTTTTTTTTTGTTTTTCTCGATTTTTTTGAAAACTGTTGGAAAATGTTAACTTTTGACCTTTATAATGTACCAAAGATATTCACTTTTACATCGGAAACCACCCCCATAGTTTGAAATTGGAGCATTATTTCGACTAGTTATGCTGTACACAGACACAAAAAAAAAAAAACACACATCATTGTAAAATCAATATATTCATCACTTCGTTCAGAATCTAAAATACATAAATTTATACTATATTATGTTATTAACTTTTGAGTCAATACTAGCTTACCGTAAAACAATGTGAATTAGTTCATGGTATAAATAGGTAGGTAGGTAATATTGGTATAAAATAATTAATCTACATTATTTTTGAAGTTTCATTCCGTACAATTAATAATATACTATAAAAAAGTTTTAAAGTAACCATGGTTACAAAATAATATTGAATTTACATAAAAATCCCCATTTTCCTTATTTTTTTTTATTTTTCCCGAACACAAAAAAACTAAGTATTGGGAATTTTTATTTTGATTCCATTGAATAAAGTAAGAACAAACTAGATCCAATTTTTTATCCATAATTATACTCAAAGTTGAAAATCTAAGAATTTCGATACTTATCATACACATAGATACAAAAAAAAAAAAAAACATTTCTTTGTAAAATCAATACATTTCATGATCACTCCATTTAGAGTCTCATGTAAAAAATAAAAATGTTCTTTACCATAAAACAAAATTTATATTTATTTACTAACTGATTTATAAAAATGTTCACAAAATATGTTAATTATTTTCCATACTTAATAAGCATTAGTAAGGATTTTTTAAATAGGTTATAAATTTAATTTGGTATAAATAACTATATTATATGCCTAAACAAATACCTTGAAAGAAGGTCCAACATCGCCAAATTACATATATATATTTTTTTTTAACTAAGTGTCCTCCACAAATTCACAAAACATTTGGATTGTTTGCGTAAGTAGTTGGATCAACAAAATGTCCAGTGGGTTCATATAATATAGGCATATATAATTATATATACACCATACGTAGTTATATATCTTAGGTACTCATTTTTAAGATACTTTACTAAAGTATACATATATAGTGGATAGGGAACTACAAGATTGATAATTTCAATATTTTTATGTTAGGTACTACATAAGCTGTTATATTTTTAAGTAGAAATGTTTTTATATTTCAATAAATAAGTTCTAAAATGTTTATATTTTATTCAATAAGTATTATTTTTTTTTTTAATAATGTTTTTATTTTTACAAAAATATAGTAGTTATATAACTCGTTTTATTTATTATCAGTACAAAATTAAAATACATAATAAAATAAAGTAATATTAATAATAATAATATTTAATTGGGTAGACTACATGCTAAAATTATAACTTTTATTGAGTATATTATTTTATAGAGATTAATCACTTACTAAAGTATTGAACTTTTTAATAGACCTCATATAAATGCAGCCATAAAAAATAAAATTACGAAAGATCAAGTATTCAAGTATCTATATTTTTCTTCGTTTTGAAATGATGCAATTTTATTCAACTTATTATAGTGTCCGTTTTCTAATTATTTAGTCACTCTATTTTAGTGTAACGTAATATTATTATAATTTATAATGGTTGTGACTTGTTGATCAATATTAATATGATCTATGACGCCACCATAAAATTATTTGTATCAATAATGTTTTAGATCATTGTTACCATGTATTAATTATTAGTAGCAAAGCGTTTGATTGTTATTATTTAATAATGGTTATAAATATTTTTATTTTTATTTCATATACAAAAGGAAAAAATTTTGAAAGAAAAACAAAATTATTAGAAGCAAATTACGAGTATATTAAAAACACAGTATTTTTACTTTGGATTGCATTTAAACGTTGATATTATTTTTACAAATTAAATTAAATTCATTTTTACAAAAGGTACTGCAGGCTATATTATTTTATTTTGTATAGCGTAAGGCTAAAATCGTTAAAATGTATATACATGTCTGGTATTTTTATTCGGAAATTGTGATAACATGTATAGTAGTTGTATAAAACTAACAGTTTTATATTACCATAATAAAATTATGTTGAAACGATATTTTACCTCTATCTTTATACAACACTAAAAGCGCGCTTTATTAAATTTTATGCACACTTCTCAATCGTTATGATACTTTATTCGGTTTCTTATGTGTTTTGTTCTGAAAACCTTCATATTTAAGAAAAATTTACCTTACACAAATGAACTAAAGTTTTCATAAATTTATAAAAATACATTAAAATTCTGGACAGTAAATAATTATGTTGATTCAAGCAATTACAATATGAACATTTGAATTTTTATTCGTGTATAAGCACAATAATGTTATTATGTTAGTAAGTTTCTCGTAGATATTAAACAGAATATTACAGATAATATAATTTAAATGTATGATCTTAGAATATTATATTTGCCTATATCATTATGGGCATTTTAACTATACACTATAAGAATCAAAATATTAGAACGTTGTTTGAAAAATCACAGGATGATAATATAGTGAACACAAATTTGTTTTCATTAAATTAAAAAATTTAATTTGCATTATAAAAATCAAATAAATCGATGATTAAAATATCTGCTATCTAATATAAGAATTAATTCATTTTTAACGATGGTAATTTAGTGTCATGTGAGTGCACGTTTTTGAAAATAACGAATTTATATCAGGGAAAATAGATTAAATAGTTGGTACACTGTAGTTATTAAATGTAATAATGTAGTAGTATATTACTGTGTTCGAATATAAATTTTAGTCACGACGAGCAACTCTTCTTTAGACGGTCGCAAAAAAGTAGGCATATATTTATACAATTTGCCTGTGTCGGATGTCGTCGGTACTTCTTATCATATATACGCGTATATAGTGCTCGGGTTCGGGTATTCGCAAAACAAAAGCTATTGTTCATCAGACCGCCGCAGGAAGGGTAGATCGAAAACATTGCGCTTTCAATGCAAAACGACGGCGATGCCCGCGCATCCGGATTAAAGGTCTCTGTGGATAATTCATAACGAATGTGTCCGGCCAACCCTGCCGAGATTACATACGCGTTTGCATACGTAATGATTTGAAGGGTTAGAGAAGAAAGAGTGAAAAAATAGAAATAAAAATATAGCTCCTATACAACAACGTACGCATGCGTATAATGTATACATATATATAAATATTATTCTGATTGTTTTGGACCATATTATGTTCTGTCTGTATGGATTGAAGCCGCTTAAAACAAGCTCATCGTATCGGTATTGATCCTGTGAACGTCGAGATAGACGTCATCATCCAGGGATGAGGTTTACAAGTCAAACACACACACACACACATCTATAAAAGGGTTAGTGTGAGTATATGTATGTGTGTGTTTATATGTATGTATACGAGTTTTGCTTGTGAAACGCGACCAAAGCCCCCCCATTCCATGCACCACTCTTCCAACAAACACATACACATGATGCGCATACACACTCACACTCATAGATACGCACTAGCGCGCGCGCAGATACATACACACATAATAATACATAGAGTAGGTGGTTTTTAGTCGAGTAGAGGGCTCTATTTCTCGGTTAGCGCCTCTCTCTTTATTGGTAAAGGTCTATGTTGTTTGCTAAAGGGACCGAACGGAACTAATTCTGAGCGAACGCTCTTCTATATTATCGTTTCCCCCCTCTCTTACATATCCCTTCTACCACATTGTGCCGCTTGTCTCTTGAAAATTACCGATTTTGTCCCATCACCGTTATCGTTATTCTATAGCTATATATATAGGTATATATACCACGCACTACCGCTTTCGTTCCATCGCCCAGTTTGCTTTTCGTCGATGAACGATCGATGGTATATATATATATCCGAGTATATACATACATATATAAGAGGACTTTATATATAGGTTTGGGGAAAGGACGAGTTTGTCCGTGGCGAAAGGCGGGAATTAGGGCTATCGACAAATCATTATATTGTCCGCTGCTGTCTTTCCCAACAGATTTTAGGTTATCATGCTCTGATATGTTTCCGATGTTGGCCAGAAAACGGTTTCAAAAATATACACAACGACCTCGAGTTTTATAACTCGTTATTAATTATTGTTTATATTATAAAATCAATTTATTTTATTACTACGTGCTATATCGATACGCATTTGGTTTTAGCATTTAAAAACTTAAATTTTACTCGCGCCTTTCAATTCTTCATTAAAAAATAAAATCTGTCATGCTTACGCCCTGTTTTATACGGGATTGTCCCGTTTTTTATAGAATTTATAATATATATAAATATTATATATTTTTTTCGTGTTTTGAAAATCAATATACTGTTTTATTAATTGCAAAAAAGTTTCTTTTTTTTGTTGTTGTAAATATGGTTATTCTATGCTACATGTTATAATAATGAAATCCTTATCAATCCCGATTCACATATTATAATATACTTAAATACAGATATAATCGTATTATAATGATAAAGCAATTTTTAAAATATTTTACTCGTAGGTATCTAAATTAGTTAAAAATATAACAAAAATATTTTCATTGCATTGCAAACATGTACATATTTAACAGTTGTAAATATTATAATTAAACTATTATATTAAAGTGCGTTTGAAATGTTTGAATAACACTTTCATCATCATTATTTACGATTGCTATGAATATTATAATTATATTTATCGTGTTAATTATTAAGTTTGAATATTATATTCAATGGAAGTATATTACTTATATTTATAAATTAAATTTAACCAAATTTCTGAGAAAAAATAAATGGGTAGCTAATAGAAAATACATTATTAAACATCCTATATATTTCATGATATATTTTTATAGTAATGGAAAAAACACTCAGAATATTTTTTGTGATTATTAAGAAAGTTACAAAATCGTCTTTCAATTTAACCAAGTTTGTTGATTTGAAACGTCTTCAACAACTTATTGAGAATACTTTATAGTTAGTGGTGATGTGATATAATATTTACAATATCAGTAAAGCTGTTTAATTATTTGTGATTAAAGTAATATAACTTTCTCGAGATGTAAACCATTGTGGATTAGATAAGTGGAAAATTATAATCGTGAAGAACTTCTTTGTAGCCACGTGTTTTAAACACGAGACTTGTCACAGCTGTTGGTCATATTATATTTTAGGACAATGGAATCTAAATCCAAAGAGAGTAAAGGTAATTTATAGTCGGTTGGTTTAGGTATTGAATTTCCATTGCAATATTGATGCAGCAAATGAATTGTATAGAATAATATTATGTAACGATTGCATAATGACGTGTACTAAATAAAGTTATTGAAATAATATCCTTACGAGTAAAGTAACAATATTTGTTGAATAAAAATAATTATTTAATATTTAAATTTAGGACTAATATTCTGGTTTATTAAATATTAATTCAATATTACCTCTCTTTTTTATTGAGTTAAGGTTCTATTAAACTAATAACTAAAATATTAATTGAATTCTTGATTTATTCTGAACATTTTACTCGAAACATAATCCCTATTTCAAATTTAACTCATGTTCATTAATTACTGAATCCATTTTGGGAGATTGACAGTACATTTAATTTAATTTAGTCCGTTTAACATTTTTTTATTTTAAATTTAAGTACTAGAAATATTTTTATGGTTTTGTAGTTAATACTTTTAATACACTAATTTTATAAGCAATCTATTAAATATATATATAATTGAATATTTTAAACAGTTTAATTGGTATAATATTAAGAAAAAACTTAATAATCACTGATTATTTTAGTAAGAGTATCGAGTTAAAATAATATAATATCATTTAAACTGTAGTAGTAAATAATAATAATTATTGTATATATTATTAATAACTTATTTGATAAAATGTGTGGTTTTTTCTTATAGGTAACTGTTATGAGATTTAAATATGAATGCTTATAACTGCATACCCTACAGCTGCTAAAACGTATAATTTAGAATATGGGGAATTTATTATGGTAGGTCTATACATTATAATATGTCAACTAACTTAAGTTTGAGTGAACTATAATCACTAACATTATAAAATTTCTAAAAAATTTAAATTCTCATTAAGTTATACCCTAAACCTACAAATTTATTAGTGGAGAAGAGAAAAAAAGTAAGTTAATTAATCTTCTACTGATCAGTATTAAAATTTGTCTAAGATGCAATTTCGTTTAGAAAAAAATTATTTAAATAATAATGGGGTGTTTCGAGTTACCACAGATAATATTTTTTGAATCACAACATAGTTATTCACTGAAGAGAAAATATTAAAATTTAAACTTCAAACGCTTATTATATATATAAAAAAAAAAAAACTCTAATTGTGGTTTTTTAAAATAATTTTAAAACAAATAATGAGGAACGTTGTATTAGCTTTTCTAGAATTTCTAATAAGAAACAAACATTTTATCTACATAAATTAAAAAAATCAAAAAATAGTGGAAAATGTTAAATGTCTATAAATGTCGAAAAGAACAAAATATGTTGAAATAAAACTATTTGATGAACATTTTAAGTCCTTATGGTGGTTGTTTATTTTAGAATTTTTAAATATATATATAGATATTTTGTCAAAAATGGTGTTATTTTGAGACTATATTTCTCGTTCTATTAGTTTTTTTTAACTATTTAAATAATTAACTTTTTTAATCTTTGTAAACCTCCTCTTCTTCAAAAACTACAGATAATGTGTATATTACCCAATTTTCTACCATCAACTACCTTCAATTTCTCCCAGATATTTTAAGGTTACATACACTAACGGTAACTTCTCACACCTTATCATTTTCGCTCATAGAAAATATTCTCTACTATAATGACATCGGTTGAAATGACATATTGGGTGTAATAACTTTAGATTTAAGATCTCTGCAGAACTCCTAAACTGTACGTACTAATTTGTATTGATTATTATGACGTCTGTATAATATAGATGTTATGACGGTTATTTTTGGTTATATTGGAAAAATCTTGTCCAAAAACAAATTTTGAAGAACAAGAAAAAAAATAGAGCGTGATTTTTATACAAAGTTACAAAGTTCAATCTAAAATAACAGATTTTTTAAACAAAATGTTGTAAATTTATTTCTAAAATAATAATGTAATTAATTAATTTAAATAAATAAATGTTTTTATCTTTACTTTTTTTGATGTATATTGAAGTTACATTTTGGTTATAATGACAAAAGGTTATTATGACCTAATTTCCTTAGTCTCTTGAACATCATTATAAACGATTTCTACTGTACTTCTTAGAAATGATCGGTATTGAATTCCATCAAAATGATTTAATTTATATTTTATGCATGAAGGAATTTCATCTTTATTTTTATTATTTATACATATAATATGTATGTATAGTTGCATGATAAAAGTTCATACAGAATAATTTACATTCATGTCAATAAATGTTTTGATTTGTTCTAAATATTATCGTTCAATTTTTATGATATCTCACAATTACAGTATTACCGTCAGTCAAATACTTATACAAATACTACTAAAAGTATAATGGTTAAACATAAAGCATGATATTTTATAAAAAAACATTTATTAATATTTTTATTTTTGCTGTTTATTTAGTAAATAATTGTTGTCTAAAAAAATAATAATTTCAATCATTAACAATTTAATAATGTGTAAGAATTTTAGAATATTAATACAGTTAAACTATTGCTTGAAACCAATGCATTTTTTTTCTAAAAATAATAGAAATTCCCTTTACTAAACTATCTCCCTTAAAGAAAAAAAGTTTTGGTTTACACACATTAAAATTGATTTTTAGACGTGAATGTAACTCCGAGTAATTCATTTCAACAATGTCTTGAATTTAAATAATATTTTACCTTATGATTTTAAAAAAAATGTAAAATTCATCAGTTCTTATATTATATCTTCGTTTAGCCATATTACTATTGTCCCTATTATTTTAAATTCCATGTGAATTTTATGTTGCATCGTAATATTTTCAACATTAGTTTACGTAGGTACCTTTTTTTTAGATTTCCGGATACTGTTTACAGCCAACACCCAACATACAACCTTTGAAAGCACTCCAAATATGGGCACTTTTTCCTTTTTTGACCTGAAAAAAATCATAGTCCGACTGCGCACTAAATTAGTAATATGATAACTTACCAATCCCTTTTTACCTGTTAAAATTATAAACGCACCAAATAAAATATTATGTGTTATTACAACATTATAATTATACGCGTGATATTATATAATATTATTAAAAAAAAAATCTATAAATTTCAGAATTAGTCATATTCATAATATGTTCTGTAACTTCACTCGAAGACTAACCATTAATTTACAGTTTCCTCTTCTAATTAGTTTTTATTGTAAAAGCCTAGGACTAAAAATAAATGATCAATACTGGGCTGGTAAAAAATTTGTTATCATCACTGTTAATATAACTTTGAATATACAGCCTACGAGGAAAAATGCTGGTGCAAATAACTGTATAAAAGTATTCCACGTGTAAAAGCTAACAATTTTATATAGGTAATAAATACGTATTTGGAAATTCGAAGTATATTTAATCGATTCTATGGTAGGTACTTACAGACACACACATGATATACCGTACAATGGTTGAACGAACTTGTCAATGAACATTTTATTATTTATCTAGCATGCCATTAAAAATAATAATAATTATATAAGCCCTCCACAAATTATCATATTTATTCGAAAATATTTATATAACCATTTTTAAGTTTTAACTAAGCCTGATGGATGATTATTTATTGTCAGTCCGTAGCATGTAATTGGGAAAACAAATTGTAAATAAATGATTAGTTCTTGATTGAATGTATTGACAATGTTTGAAAACCACAAATTTTGAAACATGTAATTTCTATATTTAATATATATTGTGTATATTATATACAATATTTAATTTGGTTTGCAATTGAATTATTAGAGGTCTTGTACATTTTATGCTAAATAATGTAATAATTTTTTTAGTTGGAAAAAGAAAAAATGTTCAATCGTATAACAACGTCTAAAAATCATCTCTAATGTTTTTACTTACAATATAATTTCTGAGCTGATGATAATTGAATTATCTGACAAGAAATTTCTAGGTCTTACATTATTTTCTTTCGTTTATTTTATAGTATCAATGGTTTATAATATTTTGTTGAATCTACTTTATTATTTTGCTAAATCTTTTCAAGTAAAAATATATATGTAGACATTAAAATGTTACTTTTAATTTCGTTTTAAGATCTATAGCTGCAATATAATTACATTTCAAACATTTTATTACTTTATCATAAAATATAATTTAATGAACTTTCCTTAATGACCATAATAATGTTCCAAACTTTAGAACGTTAAAACCTATATTAAAAATGAAAGAATCAACAATTTAGTTGCTTATTTATTAATAAAAGAAAATATTTATAAGAAATATTGTGTGGATAATAGTAAATTTTTCAATATTAAATTATAATAAAGTTTGTTAATGATTTTATGTATGGAAATAAATAATAATGTTATTAAAAATATGTATAGGTACACGTCAATTATTTTACATTGTACATTTAAACAATAGCATAATTCTATTTCAATAAGAATAAAGGTTGGTTATAATTGGTTCAAGATATCGCTATTATTGTGAGTAAAAGCAATTTAAAGTTTTTGCCTCAGACAAAGTCGAGCAAATATGATTTCGAAAATAATAGTTAAAAATAGTTATTCCTCTAAAAAAAGAAAAACTTACTAGGTATTATATAGACAGAAAGAGCAGCTAGCTATAGGCTTCTATATAGTAAGTTGAAGCGTGACAATTATGAATAACAATTTTATAATCCCCGATACTTAAATATTTTATAAATACCGTTTTCCCCTTCATCTTCCAGATTATATTTAAATATTATTTGATTTTAATGTTTTAAAATGTGTTCCACAGTAACTTATTATTTCGTGTAGGTACTCTCATGGTGTACAATTCACGCACAAAACATTATGCTATACATATATTGCGTAATTGGTTAATACACTAAGGGGAGAAAATAATAATTTATTCACTAAAATCGAAACTATAAGCTCAGCGATTTTTTTAACACAAGTCTTGAAATTAATTGTATGGATTATAGGAACAAATCGTAGTACCTACTCATTATATTGTCAAATGATAACATTAAGTATTAAATACCTACTTAAGAGTTTATTAAAAAAAAGATGACGTAAATAATTTATATAATAATACTATTGGGTTATTTTCGGAACTTAAATAATGCGATAATGTTTCCAATACTTCAACATACTATACAGCAGGAGAAATTTGAAATAAATGTACTGTATGCAGTCATTTCTTATAAAAATATTTTCATCTTTTAAAGGTCTTCTTAAAGAGCCTTTTATTAAAACCTCCTTAAAGGCTCTTTCATATTAGGCCAATAGTTCGCGCGCCGACTTGATTCTTAATCGCCACGAACGTTCGCTTAAAATTAAACAGCTTGTATAGTTGTATTAGATTAGACTATTCACACTATATAAAGCGAGAGGATAAAATTAGAATGCTCAATTTTAGGCGAACGTTCGCCCGAGACAACTAAAATTAAATACGTTGTTTTTGAATGGATCTATTTACATTGAGCAAATGTTCGTGCTCGTTTCCACGTATAAAATGATGGTTTGTCGTGAATTTTAACAGCGTAAAACGTTATAGTGTGTGAGCTTTGTGTTTCATCGAATAAAATTCGCAGCGATTTAAAAACGTGTCTGAGGTCGAACTATTCGCCTATTTTGTAAGGGCCTTTAAATTTATGTTAAATGCATTTAGTTATGTATGCAATTTAAAGATAACTACTGAATTTGATTTGCATAAGTATCTTGGAAAAAAAAGTATTTTTATCTACCCACAAAAGTTTCAATGGTGCGATTTCTCTCCTTCTGATCCTTTACAATTATGCTACTTAATCATATTATAATTGTGTTCAATCACATCGGTATAATATTTTATCACCCAAGTGAGCTAATCGAGAATGAAACCGAAGAAGAAGTAGATTGAGTGTGTGGCGTGAAGTCATCAATATTGATATGGTGTAGATGGGGAGAGGCCATCGGGTCATCAAAAACATTTTATGTGGATAAACATAACAGCGTGAATGTACGGACGGTGAAATGTGCTGTTCAGATTGGGTGGACAACAACAACACCGTGTGGTATGGTTGCATCATTAGCATCAGTGGCAACAACGACGATGGCGATGACGATAAGGACAAGCTGGTGATATATACTTAACAAGCATACTATTTTTTTCTTCTTCGATAATATCTGATTTTTAGAATTTTTAAATATAATTAGATATTATTATTTTTTTTTTTTTTTAATTTTCGAGATATTTTTTGTTCTAATTAAGTCGCGTGTCCTGTGGAGATAAAATCCATATTTTTATACGACCACTCAAACAATAAATCAAATAATTTTTCTAAATGTTTCGAGATATCAAAATCAAAATTCGAACGTGCAGTTTATGAGTTATTTGACTTTGTGTCTTTGTGTACTTAGGATAATAGTCGTTTGGAAAATATGGGGGCTAGGTAGTAGCGGTGTATATAGTGATTTATATTGGTCTATCAATATTTATAGTTTATTGTTCAAATAGTATATAGGTATAATAAATATTCGATCCGACGTTATATACCTACATATTTTATTATATTTATAACTGCGTTAAACTATTTTTAACGAAGTTTAATTCTTTACGACGTGATCGAATTCATATATTACATTGTTAAATGAAAAAAAAAATTGGAGTGAACATGCCTGGCGAATCATCCTGTACTTATAGCACGCGCGAACATCCGTCGCCGGCTGGGAAATCAATAACAGAGGTGGTCGGCGGTCCCTCGACGGCGGTGGCGGCGGCAGTGGCGGCATCGGTGGACGGCGCTGTTGTATATCGCGTACACGGTTATATCATATTATACATCGGGTGCAGGGCTCACAGTCGTATATGCGTGTTTTACATGTGTCTCCCGCACGCCATCACACGCACCCCCCTCCGACGGCCGATGTCGTTCCGCTGCCACTACGCCACCGCATCACATGACCGATTCGCGATCGTCACCACCGCACGCAGCAATTGAATTACATAATATAGCACTTGTTGTCATGCTGTCGCACGTCCCTCCGCCATATATATATATATATATATATATAATATTATAACATATTATAAGTTATAGTACATCACGACGAATCTCGGTATCTACCACGGCGGTGGGGTTGATCCGGTGGCCTATTAAATGGGGGGGGGGGCGGAGGCGGTCAAAAGGGCTACAGCCCTCCGTGTTTATGTACACTATATATATATATATATATATATACTAGTTCGTATTGTGTAGTAGTTTACGGACTAGAGAGTATCGACTATATATTGTGTTGGCGGGCGATGCATAAGGTTTAACGGTTAACAATCAAAAAATCATCGCTCAAATTAGAAATTAGACGTTATATACGTTGAAATATTTTAAATTTAGCATATTGTTTTTTTTTTTTTACGTAATTTTTTCTCGAGGAATTTTCATCACATAAACCACAATTATCCTCATGTATTGGCGGTCATAATAAAATTTTAACAATTGTATACATTTACAGTGGAAAACGGTGAACTCTAAATTCGATGATGTACCTACTATTTTATTATAAATACACATTAATAAAAATACACGACAATGTCAATAAATCATACATTTGTGTGTTAAATGAATTTCGAATATTGGAACATTTATAGCTTTTTGGTACCGGTTCCGGTTAAACATTTACCGAAATGGAAAAACACTCATAGTACACCATAATGAGTCTAAGAGATGAAGGCAGTATTCACTGAACTAAATATTTAGTATTTAGTTCAGTGGTAGTATTTCATAGACCTATGTTTAAGACACCACCAAATATTTTATGGCGTGATGAACATCAAACAGCGTAACCAATGATTGACTTCCGTGACATGACTCTAAAGAAAACTTAAACAGCGATATGAAAAATTGAAAAATCTGGCTCAGACGACGTGATAAAAATAGAGATATCAAAATCTAGACTCTACAAAGTCTAGAGTTAGCAGTGCAAAAAATAAGAGTGACCATAGACGTGCAGAAGATTAAAATTGTTGAACTATCGAATATTGGAATGTTAAATTTGATACAGAAAATTGGACTTATGAAAATGTTGACGAATTTCAATACTTAAGCTTGATGCTATAACTCTATAAGCATGAAAAATGAATGAGCATTAGAAATAGGTTGTACGTATAGCAAATGATAATAAGGCATATTTTGCATTCTCTATAAGTTTCTCAATTTAAATTTTTTTCTCTAAAAATGTGTTATGTTGAATTATATATCAACAGAAAGTAGATTCAAAATATTCGAAAATATAATTTAGTGGATGGTACTGATTTTGTGGACCAAAATTTGACAATATTTAGCTCAGTGTTATGTATAGATTCAATAATAAACTACAAGAGGAAGCGCGAATAGCACCAATAATAAATGTTATAGACCGTTAAAGGTTACAATTACTCTGGGACCTAATGTACAGAAATAATAATAACATAATTAAATTGGTAATGATGAGATTATAAGATTTATACACAATAATAAATTAGTTGTAAAAGTATCATTGAAATAAAAAGAATTACCTTTTTGTATATAAAGTATATATATATATATAGTCGAATCGACGTTTCCATGATATTTTTCACTGTTCGAGTTAAACATTTCGCCTGATTGAACTCTAAAAGATTTAAGTAGATTGGAATTTATAAGTATGGTTTTACGACATCACATCGTTTAACAAAAACGGAATAATTTCATTTTCACTACAATCCTGCAAAGACGACGATGTACAATGTGCAGTCCATGTACTGCTTATATTATTGTATATTAAATCGTACTGGTTTATGGATGGGAGTTGCAAACAACATACACACAATTACACAAACACATAAAGTATGTGAAACATGAGTATGTATGTGCGCGCGCGCTTATATCAGTCTTAACGTTTTTAAGTTCGTAAGGTCATACGAAAGAGGGGATGCAGACGAGTGTTTTTATTTTTACGATGTGCTTCCGATGATGTGCGAAATCTCATTAGTATAGAATAATATCCTCAACCCCACTACCGTGCCGCCTCATCAACAATTTCAACTCCACCTTGCACGCAATAAATAATAAAATTTCACTGTATGATGCGTTTCCCAACATTAGCTCCTTGGTGTCTATTATTGTCTTCATAAATCTTTGTAACAATTTGTATATTCTGTAAAATATTTTGTATACTCACCGCGTTTTAAAGTCCCTCGACACAAATTTTAAAATTAGTTATTTAAGTATTATAAGCTCAAACTATTACATTTTATAAGGAGGAAACTGCACACAAGGAATAAATTCTGTTTTTTTTTTTTACTAATCCTCCTCAGACTATTGATTCAATTGATTAAAAAATAATCAAAATTAATATTTTGAAAATGAAATGGAAATAATTGCAAATTAGTTTTTAAAATTTTCTTATCAATATTTTTTTTCGAATCAGCCGGATAAAACCGAGGAGAGCTGGTAAAAAATATATATATAATTCAAAATTATCAATTAGAAAATTTTTTCAGTTAATTCATAATATATTGACACTAAGTCGAAGAACATTTTTCGGACATGCGTCTTAGTGCGTATATAGGTTTGAGATTATCATTATATTATGTATTATCAAGTTATGGTTTTTCCAGTTAAGATTTAGATTTAATATAATATGTATATTTTGTGAAATACCTATATCTTAAAAATGTTATTGCTTAATAATAATAATACGACCGCCGGAATCTATGCGATAGTGTACAATATATTTTTTTTAAAGTTGATGTAACTTCCATTAACGTTTTTACTACACCACAGATACTTAACTAGGTACTATAATATAAGTAAAACGATAGGTTCAATTAGTATTGATGATGTCATCAAACTAATATTTACTTTATTAGCTTGTTATCGTTTAGGTTTTTTATGAATAAAAATCTAGGAACTTTACTATGTGCATACGATGAGACTAAAAAATACATCTGTGAATACAGCATTGGTAAATCAATTCTTCCTCGTATGTGCTGTTCAAGAGGGAAGTTTTAAGTTTTAGTATCGAACAACTACCCTCAATGCCGAAATCGACACGGAGTTTGTATGAACGGGGGTAATAGAGATAACTATATTTTTATCTTTTACCGTTTTTTAAACTTTATTGTTATTATTTATGGCCATTTCCGTATGACAGTATTTTGGAAATAGAATATCGAATTAACTAGGTATATATATTTTTATTATATGTGTTTTTTTTTGTGAAGCGGACGAGTAGGGATGATTATCAACCCCAGTTTTGAAATTAACTCGCTCATAATTTATGCCATTTTTGGACTAACTGAAAAAGTAATAAGCTTCACCACCCCTGGTGTTATCAATAAAATTGATTCACTGTTATTTATGTCTTATATTTATGGATGGATACAATTTATACTACTTATAACCTAACATAACCATAGATTATACAGTATACCATGGAATATAATACGGACATTTAGAATATTATATTGACAAGTCCTGAGGTGATTTAGTGACGTATGCTTAACTACTTAACTGTGTCTCATTATATACATAATCAGATTACGTTGATCGTCGCTGGACAGTATATAATTCAGTGAATCCAGTATTTATATTACAAAATAACTTTTCAACAAATATCAATAGGTACACCACATTTTTTTTTTTTTTTTGATGAATTTTATAAGTAAACAAAATCAGATCAAACAGTAGAAAAACTTAATTGAGGAAAATAACAGATTCCAGAAAGTATATTGTACTTTTGAATATAATTTAATAATATTCATGATTCATGTGTGAAATGAGATTTTTTTTAAATTATCTAATACTATTAAAGTAGAAAAAATTAGCTAAAGATATTAATAATGTATCGATCGTTTTGATAAGAATAATACGATCTTGATAAAACTTAACCATCTACTAAGCAAAAGTATTAATATAATGCCAGTGACTGGCCCCAGTGTAATTTTTTATTTTTTTTTTTTTTATCGTTGTGAAGATGAAGTGGTACGATGTTTTTTTTAGGTTATAGAAATGATGTTAAAATCGACAAACAACCGACAAGTTCCTGAGACTTTGTTTATCTTGATAAAGAATACTATTATGATCAATATAAATAAATGTATATATAAATGTAATATATAAATGTAATTATGGTACAGATACCACCATTGAATATAATATCTTGTATAGGTATATAATATATACTCAATAGTATTAACTAACAAACAGAAATTTTTTTTTTTTAGACATAATATGTTGTTAATAAACACAATATTATTAAAAAAAATAATTATTAATATCAATAGTGTACTATTTAAAATTTAAGTTGAAAAATTTTGTGTTGAAATTCTGAGTTCAAGGAATAGATTTATTAAAGTTTGAATAATTTAATGGTTCATAAAACATATTGGTCCAATCATGGGAAATGAAATCATATTTAAAGGACCATTAGCTCACTATTGGTATGTTAAATATTTAGTGTTTGTTTGTACAACGCAGTTATAATATTATGCATAATAAATAGCTATTACTTATACTAATATCGATCATTGAATTGAAATAAAATTAAGATATTCAATCTTTATAGCCATGGAAAATAATACATTTTTAAGAGCGGTACTTATAGGTAATTAGCTTTAAATAATAATATTACGACTAACAAATTCTTAAAAATATTTTCTTTAAAGTATTTTAGTTATATAGGTATATAATTTTGTTTCATTAAATAACATTGATTCCTGCTGTTACAAAATCAAATCGAATTGAAAAAAAATATATAGCTTAGCTACGAGTGAATTACATAATATTCTGTTAATTGTATGCCTTTATTAATTATTATAGTATACTATTTACTAAAAGTTTAGTTAGTGAAATATATTTTAATTTAATTTAAATTATGAAATTAAATTATGCTTAATTCAGGTGAAATTTAACTTTATGTTTTACATAGATTTTATAATATATTTGAGAAACTAATAAAACCAGTAAACAGTTATTATTGTATTCGTTATAATATCACTTAAATAAATATAAACATCAAAATTATTTAAATAATTTATTTAACGACCTTTAATATGATTGAAAATAAATAACATAAACTTTTGTATATTGTATATATTTACATAATTTGTAAATTATTTTATAATATTATTATTTACCAATAAAACCGTTCAAAAAAATGAACACTATTGTATACGTATTCTATAATAATATTATTATTGTATTGTATTTAATCAATTAACTGTAATGTATGAGGTCATTGAAATACCTGGTACATGGTGTCTCAAAAATACCTAATAATTGTTTATTTTGGTTGATTGTTACGTATTTTATTTAAATAAAAATAAATTCACTAAATAAAATCCGATTACTTGCTTACACAAGCTGAATAGGAGGTGTGTTGTAGGTGTATGCCAGGTTTGATATAATACTATTATTATAAAGAGATTTATTTTAATTTACTATGTGATCTATGCACTCTATATGGTGTCTTTAAATGTATTATATTTCTATCCAATAATAGCGAGAAAATAATGAAAGCATTCTTCTTTTTCTCGGATAAAAATATATATAGAAAAGAGTAAATTTAACTATTTGGTAAAGTTTTTGTAATTAGTTGAACTCTATAATGGAGTTATTTAAAATATTTTACAGGACGCTAACATAAAATTCTTTTCAAACTTTACCACGAGTTGTAGGAAATGAATTACGACATAATGAACATTGTGTAGTAAGTAATAGTTTTAAAATTGACAGCCACGTTGTAACTAAAATTTAAAAATACTTGAAACTGTTTTTAAATACGTGAAGGGTTGATTTTCGATTTTATAATTTATTATCGAACAACATAAGATTTTATGTTTTTTGGAAGATGTTATTATGTCTTATAAATTAATTTAGATCAACGATTTTTGCAATAATAATAATAATATTAAAAAAACATTTGCTTCATGTCTCTGTTTTTAGTAGGTAACCATATTATGATTTTCTGCTAGTTTTATACATTTAGTAAAATGATAAAAGAAGTATAGAAAATAAACGAATATGCATGTGTTTAGTTTGTTTATTTTTCAATATTGTTATCGCATATTTAGAGCAAAAATGAAAATTATGTATTTATGCAAGTCTAAAGATAAAAAATAAAACTTTTATCATGTATTTGAACAAATTGGCTTGTATTTATACCATATTCTCTTTGGTTTTCAATTATTAAACGTGCATAAGAAGCGCTCGGAAAAACATTACGTATGCCAGACGGTCTCAAGAGAGTGATAACCGTACAACTCACGCATCACTGAAAACGTTCCAATGGAAAAATGGGAAAAAAATGGTTCGGTCTTTCTAAAGTAGCTTTTATTGGACAATAAGAGAAAGTAATGAATAGTGGGTGAAAAGTTAAACCTACTGCTGTTATTCAAAGTTATACATGTTTAAAGTTATGTGTTACAGTAGTAGTATAAAAGTATTGAGAGATTTTTTTACTTTACATTTAATCAAAAACGTTTAACCAAGCAACAGACGTAGAGTATTTTTTATAGCTACCTACTTACTTTGTTTTATAGAATAATTTGATCAAAACATTTTGTCATCTTATAAAATATCAATTTTTAAAAATGTTTAACTTTTTCCATTTAAAACAATATTGTTTAATATGAATATTTTCATATTTGAAAACAATATGTTTAGGTATAATAAATTGATTTTGAATAATAAACATAGGTATTTACAAGTTTACAACTATTTGGGATTGACTAACATGATACGTACAATGTGTATGACAGTTCACTTATAAAGGGGATGATTACATAAAATAATTATATAAACAAAGATTTTTAATTAAAAAAATTTGTTTTATGTTAATTTCATAATTATTCGTACACACGTAGTTGATTTCTATTTTTTTTTTTTTTTTACTATGGATAGAAACCATGTTTCAGCTTTCTAAACGTTTTTGTGAGCTTAGAACCAATTAGTTAAACATAGGAATCTTATATAAAAAAATCAATCATTGGATAGTAAAACAATGCATTATAGCTGGGGTACTACATGCTTAACAATTCACATTACTTATGTCCATACTCTACTAAATTAAACCAATCTTTCTAATTCTCTTACTTTCCTTTCTACTCCTATGGTAGATATAGCACAAGAGGATGAAATCAAAATCGTCTAAATAATTTTGCATTTGTTGGAATTTCTAGAAACTTCAATCTCATAACAGATTTATAACAAATTATTTAAGCACTTCAAATTAAATTAATCAAAAATAAAACAATTATCGGTTGTTATTTTTTTTGTTTATTCAACAATTTTCCGATTTTAACGATATTTTACCAAGTATTTAATTATGATTTTTTATACATGACATGAATTTAAATTTTCTTAAAAATATTTAGATTTTTTTTTAAACTATTTATAGACAGTTTCAATTTTTTATTTTTTTTTTATAAATGTCAATAAAAAATGTATAGATAAGTAAAAATGCTTGAAAAATGTAATACAAGAGACCTAACATGTGGTTCATTTCCCAATAAAAAATATCGAAAATTCATGGTCACTATATTTTTTTAAACCTACTTATTTAAATTTTGAATTTTGACAATATTCATGAAAATCTTTAAAAATATAAGTTATTTTAATGTTAGAAATACATAAAAAATCTTATCTTTATTTCACAGATTCGAAAACTGACTACAAGGTTTTTTTTAAGTTTTTTAACTTATATAAAAAAAGTTAAAAGTTAACCTACCTGAAAGCCAAATTATATTTTTATAAGCATTCGGAGTTTAAATTTTTACCTGTATAATAACTATTTGTATTTGTTGTGATAATTTAAAAATGAATAACCATGTATACTTGACATTTTCACTAAATGTTTGCAGTTGTTAATGCAAAAGGAGTGGGTTTATATCCACCTAAACTATCAGGATTAGATGATGAATAAAATTAAACGTTAATGCGAATAGTTTTTAGTCTATGATTTAGACTTTGGATTTTATAACCAAAATATGTGATTGGTATTTTATTACCACCTATATTATTTTATCATTTGACATTTTAAAATGCCTGCTAAAATATTAATTCACATTAAAGCGTAAACATGCATTTCTTAATCCCGGAGTAAGAGTCAATTCGATTTGACGAATTGAATTAAATAATAAATGTGTATTACTTTAATGTAGATTAAAAATGCGTTCATATGCACGTAAATCTCGGACTAATTCAATACGCATTGAGTTAATGAATAATAACTACTGGATATAAACGTGATGTATGCTTATTATATAACAGTTTTAAATCAATTTTGTGCTGTTTATAGGCACGTACAATTTTCAATATTCTTTAGCTTTTTTTATGATAAATGTCCATAAAAATCATTACTGAGTTCAAACTTCCACATTGTTGAAAATTAAATACAATATTTTACATAAACTGTTCTTATATCTGTATAAAAATATTAAAAATACATATAAACATTTTTTTATACACATTTGAAGTAAGAACTTCGATAAAACTAGTAAATTTTTTTTTAGCTAATTTGTAGTTAGAAATTTATAAAAACTTTTATTTTTATACTTAAAGTTTTGAAAATTTAATATAAGATTAGTTTATGATGAAACCATAAAATCTGAAAAATGTATAAAAGCAATTATTTTTTATAGACATTTTAAGTTTAATTTTGGACGAAATTCATTATTTAAACGATAAATAAAGATGTTAAATATTTTGTTAATTTCTTCCACTTTTTAGTTAACAGTTGATATAGTATATCAATATGTATTATACAGTTATTCATTAAAATTTATCATTATCTACTTTTTTTTCAAAAATTAAAAGTGGTTTTTATTATTACTTAGTTATTTACTAATTGGGATTTTGGTAGTTGGAGGAGGTTAGAGCCCCTAAACCTTTCTTATCTATGTCAATGTTTTGATTATAATGATATAAGATAATTGAATTCAAATTTAACACATCCATTAAATTGATCTTACTCAATTCCTACATACAGTAGCAGCGAGTTCTCAGTATTTTTTTTCTATAAATAAGCATTTTTAGGATTTATGTAAATAGTAAATACGAACATAAATATTAAATTTAGATCATGTATTCATTATATTCATAAAAATAAGTCAAATATGATAAAGAGAATAAATAATAATAATAATAAATAAATAAATTATGAGAATCTAAATTATTTACAATATTAAAAGTCAAGTTTTGAAGTTTTGCTTGCGATTGTCATTTAAAATTCTCTTTGTTCTTAGAGAAAATAATAGTATTTGCTTGAGCTAAACTCACGTTTACAATGAACTTGATGTACGAGAAATAATCACAGTTAACACTATGGCAGCCAAATGAATTGACGATCATTGACGATTTAAGTGTTAGTCGTTTTTCCGGAAAATTTGTATGTAATTTAAGAATGCATGCGTGTAAAGGAAAAAACGAAAAAAAGGGATAGGCCAATAAATAGAGAGAGTAAGAGAAATAGAATGAAAAATAGAGTGAGAAAGAGAGTGTGAGTAAGTGTAAGGGAAAGATAGGGTAAAAGAAATAAGAAGAAAATGACGCCGGTCGAGTTAAAAATCGGTTCCATTAAAGACCCCGGGGCGTTCGCATCGAGGAGTTCTCTCTCCTGTTCTATTCGGTGACAGCCGTCATTATTTCGGATACTCGTATAAATCGTCGACACTAAAAATAAAGCGGCTTCTCTAAGGCGATTTTCCACTTTCCTTCCCTTCGCTATTCCCGTATATTCTACAATGCCGTTCCCCTTTTTACAATATCATATATATATATTACCCGCCTTCTTCCTGTTGCCCAGTTTACCACGCGATAAAGAGCTTTCACCAAATGAAATCTTGTATGTTGAAGAAGAAACCCCGCGATCTCGTTGCCCTTGTTAGTTTTTATTTCATCCATTTACCATGGTATATAAGGAAATGGTTATAAAATTATACCACGTGTACGGTGATTCTAAAGTATTTTATGTCTACTTAACTCCAATTATACATACCTAGTTGAAATATATTGACGGTGTCGTGAAGGTATGTTTAAGTAAAACAGATATGGACTCTAGGCGATTACCTGTTGTCATCTGTACCGTGCTGACTATGAACTTTAGGAGTATAATAGGAAAGTTAGTAAGTTTGATTAAAAGCTCAGAAAAGAGATGACTTAATTATTGTCAATCGGCTGGCACGGGAAAAGTAAGAAAAAAAAATAATTGGAATAAGGGAACGTATTATTGGATTTCTAGGCCAAGAAACTTTATAAAATGTATGCGTGTGCAATTTATCCTTCTAAGTAGCCGATATGATAAAGAAGAAAAAGTTACGGCAGAAACGAACTGAAATCCTCCCATGGCCGTTAACGAACTCCGCCTAGTCTTTTTAACATAATGGAAAGTTTTAACGGATTTTACCCGGCAGTAACGAGAAAACTGCTGGACCGAAATATTTATGGAATTTTTAACAAGCCATCTCTGCTAAGGTTGGGTGAGAACGAAAAACAAACGATTAATTGTATTTTAACAAGTTGTTATACCTAATGTTATGCGCAAACGGTCTCTTACAAAGTCGTTGGCCCGTAAAATATGCACACGGCTAGTGTGACAACGGTGTGAACTATCCCATGAGAAATTACACTTGCATCTTTATTAGTGATAAATTCTCAAATAGTTATACATTTACGTGTATTCATTGAAAAGTTATTTAAATCCGTTTATTATTATTGAACTGTTTTAGCTTTTAGTACTGTATTATTTATTAGTCTACTGGTATTAGCATTTATAAATAATAGTATACTATAATAGATTAAGACATATAATACGTATAATATGCTTTTGAATTAATTTGATTCTAACGCATATTATTAATTTATTTTTGTTGCAGGTGAGTAAACATAATACATATCGTGTTAAGATGATGTTTTTATTTTTCGTTCTCCTTTAAAAGAAAAGACAACCGTTTTGTTGGAGTATCTTCTGTAAAGTAAGATAAAAATAACAAATATAAATGAGTTAAACACTTAAAATAAACTTATGTATTTATGGATATTAATAAACATGCTCAGATTTAGAGTGGCGGGAGTTAGGGTGGCCGCATCCCCCAGGGCACTACATATGTAAAGGACCCATAGTACTATAAGCTAAAAACCTTGTGAAGTTGTGAAGTGGTAATTTATATTTTTTACTTTATTTAAAAATATTACAGTTAAGATAATTTAAAGAAAAAAAATTATTAGATTTTATTGCATTATTATATTATATGATGTTGAATATCAATATTACTATGAAATGTGCTGTCATTCTTCAGACATTTATTTTTTTTTTCGAGTGCGACATTAAACTTAAAAATATATTACGGAAATATTAAAGTAATAACATTTCATATTAAATTATTAAAAAAAAAAAGAAGATAATATTTTAGTAATTTACTTTAAATTTAATGAGAGTTAAGTTAAGTTAATGAATAATTTTACATAATAGTTATTTAATTGACATTATTTCTCAGCATTGTATAAGAATAAATAAATATTATAAAGTTATTTGTTATATTACGTGCATGCAAATAGGTCCAATGTTATAATTTTCAAATACTAAAGAATAGAACTATATTTTTCCTATTCACGTGGAACCTATCCAAATATTGGTCCCTAAACGGCCTAAACCTTAATCCTAAAATTGAATACTACGAAAGAAAAAACATATTACTATAATTTACTAAAAAAATGTACAAGTATAATACCGTCGCATTATAACTATAGTTTTAGTTGAAAAATTGGTTTCCATTATATAACGAAAATATTTTTAATATTCAATTTAAATCATAAAATATAGAAGCCATTGAATGAGATGATCATTATCATTCTTCCCTTTAGCACCTACATTTTAATGATTTATTGCTATTGATATTATATTGCTGCTTATTATAACTACTATAATATTATAATCTCCAAAATGATTTTATTTTTCATAGATGGAATTCAGTATTTAAATTCACAATATTCAAATTATTATTTATTAGTTATTCTTATTACCAATCGTTTTGTAAATTAATTTGCGTTCTCTATTGAGATAACTGTAAGTAGTTGTGCCTTATATGCCCATGACGAAAATAATGGTTGACATAAGTTTGTTTACCTTTAAAAAATTGTTGCCATAGTTGACAATTGATATTAAAACAAAAACCGAATATGCCTTGATCTCGGTTATATTAATATTTATTTTTTCATGAATAATTGTAGATCAATTTATCACTATGGTAATTTAATGTCATACATGTATAAAAATCATTGGGTCACATGTTTTTTAATAGTTTTATAATATCTAATATCTCACAGTTAGTTACAATGAGTTATAAATTTAATGAGTGATAAATGTGTTTACTTAGCATATTTGTTCTATAAACACATAATATAAAAAAGTTGAACTTTATTTTATATGAAGTGTTCAATATTTTATTATTACTCTGATACAGTTTTAATATATTTTATCGTTAGATTTTTGTTTTATTCAAACTTGTTATACTAAATATGATTTTTCACAGTAAGCCCATCCATTTATCTTCATTTATGTCACTCAATATTGAAGTGTTCACAATAGTTAAACACCATTTAACAAAAAAAAAAAAAAAATTAATGTACTCTTTCTCGTAATAAATACTGACCCAAATCAGTTATGACACTTAAAATTTAACGATACTTCATTAATAGACTTGTATCATTAAATGTTGAATTAGCATAATAAATTACTCGTATTAGTTATGTATAGCTTTATTAGTAAACTATTCAGTTTTCGGAGATGGAATTTAGCAATAATAGGTAGGTAGATGATAATTTAAAATTTATAATATCTTTGTAAGTAAAAATCATTTTATATTTATAATTAATTTTAAATGTCAAATATAAGTAGTAGGTATACAATATACATATTTGTAATTTGCTGTTAATCAAGTTCTATTCAGAGTTATTATTATAATGTAATTGTTTATTATATATTTATTTTAAAAATTATAATTTATGCAATACAGATCATGGGATAACTGTTTTTATATACAAGTATCTATATTGTTGATATTTTTGTTTCCTGAACATTTAATTTTTTTTCGTTATTTTTAAAAATTGCATTTGAAAAAAACTCTAAATGTTTTTTTTATTGATTTAATGCTCCTAACGTATATTAATCAATATTTTTTTCGCTCTAAGGCTTCAGCTCTAAATTTAAAATTGTGTATTTATTTATTTTTTTTTATTCATTGTTTACCTTTTATTATATTCGCACTATTTTATATAACGCTACATCTACGTATACTTAAGTAAGGTATACATTATAACCTATAGATTATTTATACAATTTGATGTGACTTTTCGTTTCTTTGATAGGCTGTTTTAATTCTAAAATAATAAAACATTCATTGTGTGCTCTAAGTTTAATTAACAAAAGTTTTTACAACTATAATTAATAATTATATACGTATATTATAAAATCTTAAGATTAAGTGGATGCAAGTTTGTGTGTAAACTGGGTAGAAAGTAGAAAGTTTTATAAAACCTTTTGACCAGTAAAAGCATTTTTTTTTTATTTAGAATGAGAGAAAACCTTATACTCTTTATGTTTATGCATTAACAATATTGCTAATTAAAATATTGAAACCATATAACCTTAGTGATTTCACAGATATATTTACGTTTACCTACAATTGCAAACAATATTATGATAACTCACAATACATTTTAGCACATATTATTTTAAATTCACATTTACTTGTTATATAAATCTTAATACCTATTTATGCATATAAATATTAATTAATTAAAAAATAGGTAATTAACTATTTTAAATGGTTAGGTTTAGGTTTTATCATTCAACTTAGTTTATTTTATTCCTATATGGTTTATAATCAAGTAAACAATTTGTTGAATTGCCAAGTACATTTTAGTACGTCGTTTAAACTTTGAATTGGTCCGAGAAGGTATCATAATGTATGTACAAAATGGCATGCGTTGACAATGTTGTTAGTGGACGTATCCACGTATACAATGATCTCCATGACAAGCGTAGGGCCGGCCTCGTCGGTTGAAACTAGGTTTGAGGAAATAAAAATAAAGAAAATGAAAGTTTCTGTTTCCCTCGGGAGAGACCAACTCCGTCATCGTGCTCGCTGGAATTAATCGTTTTCCACGCCGACAACTACAGACATATAACGAGGTGTTATTGTGTAATGTGGTATTTTGCGCCGAACAAACGTCAGAATCAGAATTGCGTGATCGTCACTTTTTCTTTCTTTCTTTCTTTTTTTTCATAGCCTTTGAAAAAACATGCGTAATCCTGTTCAGGGTTTGTGTCGTCGGTGATATTGAAAACATCCCTTACAATTTGAAAACCTCCAAAGCCCGTCGGTCCCAATCAAAATGATTGATGCAAAAACGAATTTCACACACTACTATTATCTTCTCCTATCCAGTCGAACCCGACTCCTCCCAATTCCTTTTCCAACCATTACAGCATATACACACATACCTTCGCTTCAGTCGCTACCCCCCATCGACGTTGAGATCATATTGTTATAACAGTAATACGAGTAATAATAATAAGATGTAATACCATTACAATCGATCGGCAGGGCAGGTTAAATGTACTAGCACGCCACGTAAATGATTGGGCCGTGTTGTATGTCTGTGCAGTACCTACCGATATGTTTTGATATTATATTAGAACAGAAATGTAAAGACGTCATAATAAAATACTTCGCACGCTTTTATTGGTTTCGCTAACAGTCTTCATAATGTTTTTATACTTATATTATTATACTTTGTGAGAGTGGTATTTGCTGTTGTTTTTGTGCCCTATACTATCGGCTATCTTTAGACTGTAAGTTGTGGTTGTACAAACAAAATTGACATTGACGTATTTTTATTCATTAATGAGTTTGCAAACGATAATAATATAATATACTATTAAACACAATACCTGGTTAATCTGGTTTTTAATATATTATATTTTATAATATTATCTGGTAATATATATATATATATTTTTTTTTTTGCTATAGGTTTTATAGCAATAATTTATTACACATAGTTTTCATATTATACAATTGTTAATTTGTACATAACAAAGATGTACAATGTAAAATTAAATTATTTTAAAAAGGCAACTTTAATAATTATAATATCCGAATGAATAACAATATAACAATAGATGTATTAGAATTATGAAATAGTAGGAAAATGAAATACTAAATTAAAATATTCTTTAGTTTACTGAACGCGTAATTTGATTTAATTTAAATGTATTAAGTTGTTGTTTTTATTAATATTGTTATTTTTATAGGTACCTACGCATTGTGTAAATAAGTATTCATATTAAAAAATGTGGCAATAGCATTATATTATAATTGTATACATTTTATAATTCTTCTTTATTAATTAATTAAATTATTTATTTTAAAAACATATTAAATATACCTATGCTGAAAGTTTCCAATATTTCAATTTAATATATGTTTAAAAATGAGTGAGAAAGTAGAAATCACTCTGGTACACTATGTATTGAATGAATCACTGTATGGATGCTTTAAAATTTGAATTCAATGGTATAAATTGAATACGAAAAACGATTCTGACTGCCTATAAGCTGTCACTTATTTATTTTAATATTAATACTATGGTAAGTTGATTTAAATTTTTTAAAAAAAATTGAATTTATTACATTATTAGTATTCAATTATTATAATAATGTATATTAATACCATAATAAAATTGTTGTTATTCACTTGTATATCTTCAATACCACTTTACTGTAAAACAGTATGAATAGGTTTATAGACCTATTTATAGATAAAATCTTAAAATTAATCTACATATTATAAAATGCAATTTCGTTTAAATTTAACTTTAAATATTTTTAAAAATAATTGTGATTTTTTAGTTTGTAGATTTTAGTTCCAGTATGAATCATTTGACTGAAATATTGCAATAAAAATTGAAGATTTCATAAATGTTTTACTATGAAATCCTTGTAGTAGGAATCATTGTAATTTTGACAAATTTAATTTTTTAAACATCTTTACTTCAAATGTACCTATATGGAAAAAATTTTTCCTATATATTTTTAATATTTTTTTTTAGAGATTTAAGAAAAATGTATATAAGTTCTTGTATAAAAAAACGTGTGTTAATATACTATGTGTTTAAAACTATAAACAACCATACACTTATTTGTAATGTTGTTTTGTGAGTTTTAGTATTCATTTATATATTGTACTAATAATTAATGAAAAAAATTCGGGGATATTTTTTTGATTTCCAGGAGTTACTGTTTATTGCCATTCAAGGAGAAGGTATAGATGGTTAATTGCACTCCATAGACTGAGCTATGGGTTGGTGCTTATAATATCATGTCTAGATACATAAATATTAAAATATCAATTTTTAAGGTTTTTCCTAATTTTTATTTTATAAGTAATAAAATATTAACTCGTTTGTTAATATATAAGTTAACCTAGTTTAGTTTATACAGTGTAATCAGTGTACTTATATGTGATCTGCGAAATATCTAAACCTAAATAACTGTATTATATTACTAGCTGATCCAGAATGACATTGTCCATGACAAATAAAATAACGTCAGTGGATTTATCTTGCCATAAAAAATGTAATATATAATCTAAATATATTTTTAGTATAGTAACTTTGGCGATTTGGACCAAATATAAAATTCAGATATACAATTTTATATATTATTATTATTTTTATATTTATTTTAAAATTCAAAATTTTATAAATTTACTTTAGTGTGCACATCCTTGGATTTGGAATTATCTGATTGTGCAAGATTGTGCGTATGTATTCAGAGTCATAAGTATCATATAATGTATAGTGTATTGTTGTGTATACTCACACACATTCATATTACACAAATATTGCGTTTTATTAATATAGATTATAGCTTAATTAAATACGATTATTTTGAAACAAAAATGTCAGTGGTCAACAAAGATAAATATATAAAGTGGAAAACACGTGCTGTTTGTGACAAAATGGTGCTATGTTAAAATTATGGGGGTCAAAGTCTACAACATGACGGTTTAGTTAAAACTGTTATTAAACGATCTTAAAGGTTAAATTTTACAAATGTGAAATTAGTGCTGAAAGTATAAATTGTGGTTTTTATATACGAATATATGAAATATCTAGAATACTATACTGTGTAGCAAACAAAAATTAATTGTGTGAAAATAGATTTTATATATTTGATGTTATAAAATATAATAGCCAGCAGTAGAAGTATTTTTGGGTGTATGAATGTTTGAAATTGAATTGTTAAAACCAATATGGAAAATAGAAATATGGGTATTAGATGAAGTGGTACTCTCAACTCTGGTACTCGTAGATACTTTGATACAAACCATGTATGGGTTATTATTATAAATTTGAAAATAACATCATATATCAAAGGGTTTGAAATAAATTCTAACTAAGTTTATTTATGCTTTATAGGGCATTTTAAAAATGTTTATAAGTACCTACCTCAAATACAAAATATTACGCTTTAGATTTCCCAAATATTTTCGATATAATATATTAACTAATATTGTTAATCTTTAATCATTTTTAAGGTCCGGCAAAAAGAATTTTACCTTAGATAAAAAATTTAAACGATCATAAAAAAATAACTTTGAATAACGACTTAAATATTGTATGGGTTTTACAATGATACATTTTTTTTTAGTGATGAATGTGACCATAATTTAAGATATAGAAAAATCATTGAATAACTTTCATGCTTTTCGATATTTTTAGACCAAAAATTTCATCTATAGGTGCTATTTTAAAGAAGTAATTTTTCAATATATCGAATAATTTTTTAAAAAATTTTTAAAAATTGAAAGTAAAAGAACATTAACAATAAATCGAAAAAACAAGAATTAGTAACATCACATTCGATTTTAACAAATTTTTGAGTAGTTCAGGGAATAAATATCCTCTAGATTTAAAATTAACCCCAACTATTTGAGTTTCTATAACATAAGTTTTAATAAACGTGCGTAGCTCAGAATCATTTTTTGGCTTCATTTCAACATAATACGTTTTATGGAAAAATGTATTCATACATTTAGAACATTTTTAAGATGTGTACGACTGAAATCATATAATATTAAATATTAAAAAGGTAAGCAAGCAAGTACTGTTGTGCTGTATATTAGGTACATTAAATGTCAAGTGAAACTCGTTATAGAGTGAAAAATCACTGCAATAAATTTTGTTGAATTCAATTAAATATTTCTTTAATATTTTAGTTATTACTAATTATCTGCAATGAAAACGATTCTTGGCGAAGACTGTCAAAATTTTGGTAAGGATGATTACAAAACAATTATTTTTATAAAAATATTGGATTCGTCTAAACTTACCTAACTCCTGTTTTTCCATAATATTTATTTATTTTTGATAAAATAACTATTGAACATTTTTAATTTTGACTAGTTTAAAGTAGAAGCTAAATTCAATTTTCTATCCAAAACCACAATAAAAATAAAAATTTAAGCATTTTTATCACTACTTTTCGTATACACAGATACAAAAACATAGGTACACAGATCATAGTAACATAAATAAATTCATTGCTTCACTGAAAATTTGAAATAATACCTTAATTATTTATTATATGTGATCAAATTTATAATTTTTGAATCATGATTTAAAATTTTTAATTTTGATGTTATGTTTTAAGTACCATAAATAACTAAAATATATAGAAAATGATTTGATGTTTTTGATGAACTTGAAATCGTATAGCTATAAAACATATTTAACTATAATTTATGGTAGGATTTAAACTTAAAATTTTAATAGATTGTTATTTGTGTTTTTTGTCTATCTTGATCAAAGCTTTTACGTTAATTATTTTTTGGAAAATTTAAATTTAAATAAAAAAAGCTGTGGTATTTTATTTGAAATAAATAATAATATATTAATATTACACTATTATATGCGCTAGTGTAAGCTTAGTGAGACAACTGCACTAAATTAATCTGATATAGTCTTTATTTTATGTTTAAACTTAATTTTTTTTTAAAGTCAAGACAGTAAAATATATTATTATGATCATCACACAATTTAATTTTTAGCACTTTAAAATTATTAACAGTTACTTTTATAAAATGTTTATGATAGTGAGTATTCGCAATAGTAAGTATGGAAACAAATATTATGAGAATTAGCAGAAATAAAATATTTAGAAAATTATTTTTTGTAGTATTTTGCAATGTTTTTTTAAAACCACTAGAAATTCCAAAAATAATATCTCTAGAGTATATTTTGTGGTAAAATTTATTTTATAGAGAAGGTCTGTATAAAACCTTTGAAACATTCCTTCTATCCGCAAAAGTGGTATAGACATCAAAATGTACTAAAAACATTTTTATAGTATAGAAAAATAAAATAAATATATTATTAAAAAAAAATAAATGAAATGTCAGCTCATATTATTTGGTCAACTATTTCTTGAATATTTTAAGCTAGGTATACGATTGCATGGAAAAATTAAAAAATCATCTACGTACCTACATAATATATTAAACTACTGAATACAATTTCACTATCAAAAACAAGATTCGAAGCTATTTTTTTTTATCATTAGTATTTAAATTTAAATACAAGTTTTCGATTATAACAAGAGGATAATAAACTAAAATATCAGTTAAAAATAAATTATTTAATTCAATATTTAATATCTTGTTTTTTTTCATTGTTATAATATAAAATAATAAATTGTACCTTTATATATTTATTTATGTAGGTAAATAATTGTACTGAATATGTTTGGTTAAAATACATGACTACATACATCAATGATATTTATTGCTTTATTAGTAAAATAATATTTTTACATGTTTTTAATGTATTCAATAAAATGAAATATGATTTATTACCAGCGAAAGGTTTATGACATTTATGCCTTATGGGATCATTAATTATGAACATGTTATTATATTTAGGGAAAATTTAGAATTATTAATGGAAGTACAGTGAGGAAAACGAAACTTTTTTTTAAGTCGTTAAAAAATAATATTATGTTTTAGTCACAATAAATAAGGTTTAATAATTGTGATAATTAAATAGTTGTTAGGTATAGATGATTTTCACGAAATATAATAAAATAAAATAAAATATTTATTTGCAAAGAATGTAAAATAACATTATAATTTCATTGAATGGTATTTTTATTAATATAAAATACATATAGGTATATTATACATCATATGCTGGTTAAAGGAAATTGTAGTTATATTATTTTTGGTTTTCATTTAAAATTCATTAAAAATTATGACATTGAGGTAGTTGGCGGCGGTCGTTGTAGGCGACACGCGTGAAATCCGTGTTAAGAACGGGTACTATCAACAAATGCGATTAAATTGCGATTCAAATAATGCGCGTCGTTTTGTAGTCGTTATTATATTATCATTGTTACCAGGCGGTTTTACACAATATACATATACATATACTATTATATATAGTTTAAGCGTCATGATGGATGACAAGCACACGTTGGTTAAATGGTTATGGTCATAACCATAACAATAATACGTGCACAAACACGCACGTTCTAACGGTGGGATAGGGATACGGTAGGTGAATAGATGAGTCGGCAGGTAGAAAATAGCGGTGTGTAAGGTATATATAATATTATGAGTTAGCAAAAACACGTTGTAAAAAGGTGAAAAGTTTTTTTTTATTTCGTTCCTTTTTTTTTTATTAGCGACCGTTTACGGTACATGACGTTTTAATAAAACGCCAAGGGGTTGTCGTAGAACGCATACGATGAGTGGTGGTGGTGGTGGTGGGGGTAGTGTTTGATGGGTAGAAAGGAGATGGAGCGACCAGTAGAGCAACGGCGGAGGTAGTGCAGTGTCGGTGGAAGAGAAACGCGATCCTTCGGACCCTGGCGAGGCGGGAAAAAGAGAGAGAGACAGACAACGTTTTTGTGTGTAGAGCGAAATGAGGGAAATACAGACTGAATGNGAGAGAGAGAGAGAGAGAGAGCTAGAAAGTGAGGTAGATAAGGGTGAAAGACCGATAGAGACATGAAAAGGGGTGTGTATGTGTCTGAGAGAGAGAGAGAGAGAGAGATCTCGTCGCAGATTTAGTGGCCTGGGGGTGTATATGCGTGTGTGTGCAAATGATCGATCCTCTTTTCCCGCCACTTCCTGCCTGCCACCGTCCTCAACAAGCTCAGCTGGAGCAGCCAGCCAGGTTGCAGCAAACTCTCTCGCTAGTCCGCCACCGCCACCACCGCCACTATCGTCAGCACCGTCATTGCCGCCGTTCATTTTTACAGAGTGCACAACGACGACGACGACGACGACGACTACAACGGTGGCGGTGGTGGCAGCTAGAGAGAAGGATGTGGTCGTCACCGCCGCCGCCACAGCCACCGCTGCCCCTCATCCCTTCTTCGTGACATGCACGCCCTCTCCCCGCCACCGACACACTTTACTGCCAAATTTCCGTCCCGGGAGTTTTATCCCACCCCTCCACTCAACTTCTCGCACTCTCCTCGCCGCGCTTCGTGGCGGCGTGTACGTGTGCGTGAGCCCGCGTGTTTGTCCTGCTCTCATTCTCTTTCTAGATTTGTACTATACACACCGCCGTGTTTTTTTTTTTCGTTATTCATAAAATGTTGCAAAACGGTGTAGCGCCATCGATTTATTTACCCATAACGCGCGCGCCGCGGGCATCTTCCTCCCCTTTCCACCCGTACTTCGTCGGCACCACTGCTAACGGGTCGAAAAGTGGAATGCGCGCGCGACAGAAAAGAAAAAAAAAACCATTCTTTTTTATCTCTTCATTGTTACATTTGTCTTGCACTGCGCCGTACCCTGCCGCTGCCGCCACCACGTCTCCGGCCACACTGAACAGAACGCTAAACATTTCGCCCGTAACGAGACGCACCTATAATACTCCCGCACCACATTACTCCATTGACAAGTAAAGGGAAAATACGTTTTTGGTTAAGGTCGATCACATAATAGTGATAATGATATCGAGATGCGCTAGAGGCTTAAAATTTTGTCTCATTGTGGATAGCACACGTGATATCCGTCGCTGACGATTTTCATCGTCGTATAGTTGTTTTTTTTTCATTACCGTAAACGGCGAAAGTCTGTCACTCGTTAAGTTTTCGAAAATGTTTGATATTCTGTACGAATAATATGCGACGTGTGCTTTTATTACACTTTCCCCTCCACGAGAAATACGCATGGCATGAATTCGGCGCGTGCTCTGCGGGATGATATAGACGCCGTCCAATCCAATTTGCCGAGCGCGCGTGCTATCGAAGTAATTTTGTGAATTATTATTATTTTCCCGGTGAAGCCGAGGGTGGCGCGACGGGGGATAGTCACCTTATGTCTGCGGTCTTTAAAAATTAATTAATGTTGTAAACATTCCATGATATATCGTCGACTCGCACGCGCCAGAGTAACGATAATAACAACAAAATACATACATCTATACAATATCTAATAATATATGCGTGGGACAGCTTAGTTACAAAATAGAGTTTACAAAGAAACCATTAAAGTAATCGTATTATGTTATTATACCTGTATACAATGTATACGCAAAATATAATATTATATTAGTTTTATTATTATATGCTGAGATAAAATTCGAGGGGCCTATACGTTTCACGAACGGGTATACAAAAGAATTTCATCACTGTCCGTCGATCCCTGTCCGACCAACTTAATTTGATAAATACCTCATCGAAACGGTATGTAGAAAATGTCTATACATAGATACTCGGTTTGATCAAACCATATGAATATTTTAATATTTACTCGACGTCCGCGACAAGCTAATTTAATAAGATAAATTTTTTTTTTTTTTTTTTGGTTAGTAAATTAATTTTGTCAACCTAGTGCTGCTGATAATAAGGTGGTACTGTTGCGTGAGCGACATGTTATGCAACGGGGATTTACGTGCGGCACAACAGATATTAACTCTCCTTTTACGATTCATTCGTGTAATAGACGTACCAAATAACATACATTTATTATCACGATGTATCATAAAATACGATTGGACGTAGAGATCCTATCCAACTGAATTTTAGTTACCGAGAAAAAAGTAAATAAAAAGTCATTACAGCTGTTTGAAATACACTGCAAGAATATATCTAATATTATGATGCGTTTGTTAAATGTATTCGAAGTTAGACTGCAATACCAATATCTACTAAATACGTGAGGATTAATAATTATACACTCGATAAGGTACTTACCTATTAATTGTTTGTCTGAAAGTTGACCATTTAACATTGTTGTCGCCGAAGTATGAGTGCCTTCCTCTATCGATTCATAGTTATCAGTTCACGTGTTTTTTTAAACTATACAAAATTAATTAAACATAAATTATACTTGGTAGGTATTTATCACGATATTAATGAACTAATATGAGTGTTATGCATTTTTTCTTCAAATGATTAATTGATAAGATTTATTTAAAATTTAAAATTAAGAAATTAATTAGACATAGATGTTGCAAAAGTCTACAAAGTTTTTATGAGATTTATTTATTATTATTATTTTTTAATTAGTTATGTGCATTAAAAATATTTATGTGAAAGTTTGTTTTTTCCGAAATATGTTGGTATAACAAGCAATATGTAAATCATTATTTTTTTTCTATGTATTATAATAACATTTAATTTAATAACTCAATAATTTTAAATTAGTTTAAGTAGATATAATTAAAAATAATACATTCATGATTATTTTATATACCTACTTAATAAAGTTAGTACATTATCTTTAAATGGTTTCGTTTTACCTAAACGTGTATAGCTCAATTTATTTATGTTAAATATATTAAAATTTTAAGTACCTATTAGTAATTATTTATTATGTTATAATTTATACATTTAAATGACTACTATATTAATTATGTTTATTTCTGTATAAAATATGAATAGTTAATAATTTGAATCCCTCGAAGATCTTTAAAGAGTGTTAGACAACACCAACGTGTTCTTTGTTATCTATAAAATAGTTTGATTCTTTTGAATATAAAAATGCAAAAAATAAAAAATGAATGATGACAGTAAAAAAAAAAGCTATAACTTTTTATTGGTTACAAAATTGAGAATAAACTTCATGAAAGATATTATAAGTTTTAAATTTCAGTTGACCTTTCTATTGGAATTTTTACAACTTGACAAAAACAAGATTGATATAAAATCAGGTCATTTTAGTGTCAAAACGCTACCATTTAATGAATATAACAATCTAGTATGTAAATACCTTATATTTTGTTCAAAAAGTATAAAGTAGTTGTTAAGATATTAAGTTAAATTATATCAATACAAAATTATATTAATATTTAAACTGACGAGTTGTGTATTACCAGTTGAAATATCCTAATAAAAATGCTATAAGAATTTATTTATTTTTCATAATAATAATAATAATAAGTATTTCGGTATATCTCTTATATAAATATAAATGATTAATAGAACTTATGATTAACGTGAATATGTGAAATAAAAAATAAAAATAGGTTCAAATAAATTTAATTTAATGATGTGTTAACATCAAGATTAACACGATTCATTATTTAAAATAAAAATATGTGTATAACATTTCCAAAACCTTAATACAACTTGAGTGAGTTTACTTAACCATCATAATATTAGTATTGCCACATATCATGGCAATTTCCTGTACATATATATATTATTATTGTAATAGTCAATTTTAGGAAGTTAGAAATCTCAATATTCCTGTAAATATTAATGTATAATTAAATATATAACGATAAAAAATTCGTTATTATTGCTTGAAATATCAAATATTGAGATTGTTTTGAAAATTGTATGAATTAATAACATATGAGACAATATTTATTCAAATAAAATTATTATTGTAATATTTACAAATTAGTTCCGATAAAAAGTTTTTGAAAATAAATCATCTTAAATTACATCAACTTCTACAAGTCCTGATTCAGTTTGATTAAATTAAATATCTTATCATTAGAATGTATTTTTTTATTTATACTATTTAATATTAATAATCCTCTAAACGGTAACCCTGGGGCGCATTAAATAAATAAAACGATTCTGCTGAGTATATATAAAATAACTTTAATTTAAATTACAAAAATTATAATTTGATACATTTATCCTACCATGGATGTATTTAAATTTTTATTATGTATAGTCCTGGTAAAAATATAATATGATCGATTACACAACGAGTTACTACTCGGTAATGGAAGTTTACAACCCCATTAATATAATATACAATTGTAAATGTATTTATTATTAAATATTGACGGAAATGTATTTTTCCGTTATATTTTTCTGTGGTTAATGCTACGTTATTTGTTTTTCTTTTGTTGTATTGTTGAGCCGATGACGTAAGACAACTGATATTTTTTTAAATAATTGGTCACCAGCAGTATGGTGGAAAGTTCAAGAAAAAGCTCTGGCATAACAACACCAGCAATTAAAATCTCTGTGGCAAGAATAATATTGTATTGCATTGGTTTTCTTTTCAGAACAAACAGAGAGATATATATTTATTTTCACTTCCTTTATCAATTATTAAATATAGTATTGTGTGTACATCTACACACACATACACACATACACAAACACCAAACAAGCAACACACATACTCAAAAATCACTTATTGGAATTTCGATTCTGACACGTAAATATTTAAAAAAATATTATCAGCTAAAAAATGTACATTAGAAAATAAGGTTTTCATTCCATAATCAGAAGTTAATATTTTTACATGACACCGCTTAATATGCAGTAAAAAAAAAAATCTCAATAACTTTAAAATAGGATTTTTAAGTAATTCAAAAATCAGATTTTGATTAACTGAATTATTGAAAAAAAGGGATGAGCATACTTGTTGAATTACTGTGTATATTTTGTATACTGTTTAGTATACTATGTTTGTACTTTGTGTACTATTTAGTAAAAAATATTCATTAGCTATATTATCTTTTCTATACTTTATTTTTTTTTTTGAAAATATCATACGGTGTATTATAAGCAGCTCTGTTCATCATGTTTAGGTGAGCAATTTAAAAGGACATACAAACTTTGAAAACTCCTCGGCCATCTTTCA
>VUJU01000339.1:0-26439 GCA_009835225.1 Aphis craccivora | reverse complement strand
ATTGTTATTTTATTGTCGGTTAGAGCTTGATCTATACTGCAGTCAATAGATGGTTGACTGTAAATACAATTTTGCTCATCAGTATACATTTTACAATTGGTTCCGTTAAATATGATTATTTACGAGTCGAAAGTATTCCATTTCAGCACGTTAGAACCGTTAACACGTTAAAGTTAATTCTTATCCATTATATACGACCTAGTGCATAATATATGACATAAACTAACAAAAAGCGTTGGCAATTCATGTCGGAAATACTATAATGTGTCTTCTGCGAATTGAATTACCCTTTATTTAAAATTAGTATTTAATTGAAATTATAATTACTAACCATAGCATACAAATATTTGTCAGAACAATATTTGTTTGAATATTTAAAAAAAAAAGTTGGAATATTAGTTTTTGTTAGATCTGTTATTCCGATAAAAGAATTTTACCGGAGTTTGGTTAACACTTGGTGCTCCCTCTCTCTCTCTTTCTCTATTTTCTCATAAACCTCTTTAGCCATTTACGGCAGAGTGCACCGGTGATAGATAATGTTACTCATATTTGAGAAAGACAATTACCATTTCTGTATTATGCAATTAAAGAGCTTACGAGCTTCGGCACAATGTTGGTATTAAAATGAATAAGCCGTTTTAAATAAGATACTCAGTGCTTTTGTTTGCAAGGTATTGTCTTGCCAACATTTTTCGTAATATTATCTATTCATTGTTTGAAAATAGTTCACTCTCTTCCACCCTTTTTAAAATTATGTATCACTGATGATCATTTTAGTTGTTTTTTTAAAATAAATTTTGTAACTTATTTAATCAATACAATACTTAATATATATATTTTATATATGAGTTCCAAGTGTATTATTATTATTATGTTGTTTTTTTACACAAACTTAAATTTATTGGTTTGAAGTATTTACTAATGGAAAATATTATATTGATAAATACGTTTGAAATTATCTTTCCTTTTGTACATAAGTATTATTTTTTAATAAATTGACTTAAGTGAAAGATTAACATAATAGGTATATTGAATTGTGAATTTTTGCTAGTTCTGGAATTTAACTAACGTTTTGTGGGTTGGTCTTCAATTATTTTATAATTGTTATACATTATATTATATTCAATAAATTTAATAATTTTAATTTTGAAGTCTCTCACAACTGTTTTTATTGCTTACTGAATACAAATATTAATATTTATAGTTTTAATCAACAATATTTTTTCATTTAACTTAACTGAAGCACATACTCTTGAGGTATTAAAGTATTGTATAATGTATATATATATATATATATTATATAACCTTATGAATTTACGTTGTGTCAAAAAAAAAAAAAAAAAATGTTACATGTAAATAAAATTATGCTATACTCTTAAAAATACATATTTATTTTACATCTCTAATAATAAACGGCAGCGGCAGTAAATTTATTACACATATAGAATATTCTTTAAACACTCGTTTTCTCTCACTCATTTCATCAACCATTTTCTCTTTCCACGTAACCTGTCACTATTTTTTTTTTCTAAAAAAAAGTAATATTTACTTTAATCAAAAATTCTATTTATAGTTAAACGTTTATGTATACAGTAAACTGTTGTATATTTTCAACAGAATTTTCAATCTCTTATTTAGGTATACGTCATAATGTCATATAAATACTTTCCAAGAGCCTCGTTACGAATGAATAGGAAATACGACTAAATAAAGAAAGATTACGAAAGAAGTTTTAGGTAAATTTTAAATAAAAGTAATTTCAACGTAGAACCGTAAACATCTCAACATTTAGACAAACTGAAGTGGTCCCTGGAGTATTAGTAAATATGCTATGGATAAGAAATGTTATTTTTTAAGTTTAAAATTTATAATTGGATTTAAATTATAAATACATTGTATTATATTGAATATTTAACATTTAATTATATATTAAGTGATTTTGCACTTTATTTAATTTTTGTTTTTTATGATTTGGCCATTTTAAATGAATACTTTATAATGCATTAATATATATTTTAATGATTGAAAACTAAAATGAGAAAAAGTAAAATCGCTGTAATATAAATGTAAATTCTCATATTTTTAGATTTACTGTATTATACGTTTGAGATAAAAGTTAAATTCAAATAAATTTGTATCCTTTATTTCTTAGAATTTAAAACTGTATATTTTACACGGAAATGCAATTAGTATTTTTCGTTTGAGATACAGTTTTTTTTTTTTTTTTTTTTTAATGTTTTTGGTGTTACTGGAAATATAAATTGCTGACATTTTAATAGGAAACTTAATGTAGATTATAATCGTCCTTAATCAACTGTGGGTGTATTAAGTATAAATATTATATGACGCATTTTATACATTATTAATAATTTCCTTATGTATTGGAGTTAATTATATAAACCGTTTCATGGAAATTATCCTCTGTACCACTTCTGAAAGTCTGTCATTTTATTAAAGGTCCTCATTCATTATTCTAGTCACATATTGTATTTGCAACTCTCAATAATGAAAACTAAGATATTTTTGGTAATGCCTGAAACATGATTAACGATTTAGAGGTTTTTAATGATTTAGAATTTGATAATATTTCAAGCACGACCGTAAACCAGATTTAATCAATGTTTACAACTACAATAATACTAATTATGACAATTCCATCCTAATCGTTTTATAATTAATTTAAAACTATTATAACATTGAAATATGGAAGGAATCCAGAAAATTATACTATCAATATGGATGACAAGACGTGTACATCAGTGTGAATACTAATTTTTGGTCACGAAAGATGTCAATTATTTTAGATCCTAATTATAAATAAATGATTGAAATTAGTGAAAATATGATTCAATTGAACACTGTTATTATAAAAACATTACCATTATGAAAAATAATTGCTACCTGATTTATCTCTACCTATATCCTATTTGTAGTTATACTTTTTACCAAATACATTTTGATTATTAATATAAATATAAAAAATTTTACCATGAGCGTACTAATGTTATTATTTTTTTTTTCAGGTAAGATTTAGCAACTTATATATATAAAACAAAAACTAGTTTTAAAATGCGAAAACACAAAATGTAAGTATTTTTTAATTTTTGTTAAATACATTTAATACAAAATTTGTTTAAATCTAGACCTCATGTCTTGACTTAAAAATTAATTTGAACAACGATTATTTTATACAGAATTATTTATGTGTGTTTCAATATATTACGTGTTTATTATGTTTGTTTATGTTTAATAAATACATAAAATATAATATGAGCTGGTACATGGGTGATATTTTTCGGGATCATGTAGTTTTGTTCCTTCTCACAAAATATTAATTGTCTGGGGATCGCTAAATCAAAGACCGGAACGCTGGCGTTGTAATTCGCCGGGAGAGAACTTATTCGAGACGCTATGCCGGCGAAGCGTAAGAATATTGTTTTTATGTTTTTGCTTCGACGACAATTTATGCTGTCAAAATGCTGTGTTTAATATTAGGTGAAGACCATAGAATAATAATGATAAAAAAAATAATAAATACTTTTGGGAAATGATATATATATATATATTATATAATATAATATATATGCAGGGTGATTTTTTTTATCATGAACCAATAATAACTCGGTAAGTATAAGAAATTTCAAAATATTGTTTTATTGAACTTAATAGGTTTTACTGTTACACACTGTGTTAAAATGTTGATAATTTTAACTGCCCTCCTTATTAGATAAAACCCTATAAACTTTTGATTTTTAAATAACAATACCTATTTTCGATAACGAAATATTTATAAACATATTTAAAAAAAAAAAAAAACGATTTTAAAATTTACAACAATTAATAATTTGAGTAATCCGTTTACGACTTATGGACGTTTAAATATTCATTCAATTTGCTGCTACTGTGAAATGTATAGGTATTTATTTTTATCTTATAGTGCATAGAATAGAGATTATAGATTCAATGTTCGAGGTGGGGTAGTGATGAGATAGGAAAGTCCGATTATACTTATTAGTTAATAGTAATTAGTTCTTATCAGTTATGGTCGTTAAGGATATCGTTAAATTAAGCACATTTATCAACAATTTATCATACACAAAAGTAAAAATCAGAAGTCAAAACAAAACATTATGTCGATTTAAAGATATCCATAGCGACTATAACCGATTAGAACTAATAAGTATAACGGTCATACTAATCGGACCTTCCTATCCCATCACTACCCCACCACGAACATTGAGTCTATAATCTCTATTCTATGCACTTTGGGATAGGAATAAATATAAATTGCCAGTGGCAGCAAATTGAATGAATATTTAAACGTCCATAAGTCGTAAACGAATTACTCAAATTATAAAATAAGTACTATAAACGTTAAAATTTTTTTTTATAGTATGTTTATAGATTTTTGTGATCGAAAATAGGTATTATTATTTAAAAATCAAAAGTTGATAGTGTTTTATCTAATAAGAGGGGGGCAGTTTAAATAATCAACATTTTAACACAGTGTGTAACAGTAAAACCTAAAAAGTTTAAAAACATTATTTATAAATTCCTAATACTCACCGAGTTACTGATTGGTTCATGATAAAAAAACCTTCCTGTATATGTATATAAATCTTGTAAATAAGTCTCAGAGGTGTTTGTTTTAAGATATGCTTGTCGAATTCTATATTTATATTATACGATTTAATCAAGACCTTTAATTGTATTTGTAGTCGAAAAACATAATTTAACTAATTCGTTGTCATTGGAATATCTTATAGTCGTACACTATAGATTTGAACGAAAATAAATATAATTAATCATACGCATCCCATCATTGTATCGGTACATTTAAGTGTATATCGGTTCAAAGTATTTTTTTTTTGCTGTTGTGTTAAGAGCGCTGTATAGTAAAACGTGTCAGGGCATAAAACGACTGCTTTGGAAAATCTGTAGATGTATATACGGTGGGAGAGTTTACAACCAACACACTGGCCTTTCCTATCAAAATAAGATATTTTAGTCGCGTAATTTTTCTCGCTTGCTGTTCGTCGTAATCCCGGGGTTTTTGAACAGCTGACGGGTTTGTCAACGAACAGCTGTACCGCGTGCGCGTCTTTGAATTTCCGTCTCTTTAGTGCCCGGATTAAAGTTGAAATGCTCGGGAGACCAGTAGTTTATACTCCCATCAAATCGTCTTTCATATACTCCCCGAAAGTAGGTATATATTAACTACGTTTTTGATGAAACACCTGCATTGTGTTAGGTTCATCAGATGCATGCCCAGCTGGAAATTATGTTATATTATTATTTGATATTTTATGTGTAGGTAATGAGAAATCTTTATCCTTAGGTACCTAGTGGTATAGGTATGTATGGTAATAGGCTAATAATATACGACCGAAGCTGTACACGCTGAGTTTTGCGACGCGGTGGGCGGGGAATTTTATAGTTTCGTTACCATGTGGCCAACAAAATGGGATTTGAGTCTAATAAAAATACATTTTCGGAATTGAGATACACACATAAAAATAAAATTGAGCACAAATACAATTAATATATCTGTGTTCTCGTATGTAATATTATATATATATATAATATATTATGTATATACATGTACGAATAAAAAAAAAATATTAAAGTTTCGATGATTTTGAACGATACACCGAGGTTTTCTCGGTAGTCATAGTTTATTCGTAATAAAATGAAATGAAGGCATATAAAGACGCCAACGTAAAGAAATTATCAAAGCCATTTTATCCCTTCCATCAAAATCATAGCTGTCGGTAAAATCTAATTTATATCTATTTTTTTTTATTTATTTTTTTTTTTTTTGGCTGATTGCCCAGTAGTAAATATTATATCCAAGCCGATGAATAATTCTTGTGAGATTGTATACTAAAGCTGCTTGAAAATACAATTTAAATCGTGTGTCGACACATCGAAGCAAACTAGACTTTTTTATCTAACCGTTTTACATTTTTTAATAATACATTTGTTGTTAATACTTGAGTACGATCAGAATTTGTTTTATGTTATATTTTATATACAATATAATATATAATTAAATAAAACCATTTTTTTTAAATAATAGAACTGGATATTTTGAACCATTATTATTTTATAAATATAAAAATAATAACTATACAAATTACAAAATACAAACTATATTAGAGTATTTATTTTAAAAGAAACTTTTATTTTATTTAGAATAATTATAATAATGAATAGTAAATTAGTTTACAGTTATGATTAGTAATTAACTACATACTATTTTAAATATTTAATTTTAATAAAGGATAAATAACTAAGAAATAAGTATATAATTTAGGAGAAAGAAAAACAATATAAGTTTATGACATTTTAACACTAAGACAATTAAATAATTAATATAAATAATATATACATTTATATTATTAATTTAAAGTTATTGTTTATCATATGTATTCAAAATAGTATATTAGTTTGATTAGATGCAATACAATTATTAGTGTATTATCAATAAAATCATGTGTATCTAGGCTTTAATAACATACTTTTTTAATAATTCAATTTTCTTATGTATTATTATTTCGATATGATTTAAATTCTAAACAAATTAATTATAATGAAATAATCATGATTTTTACCATACAGTTTAGCAAGTAAGTACAAAAAAAATAAACTTACAATTATTATTATCATCACTATTATAATACTACCATTACTATGCCAATAACTTATTAGAATTTAGAAATAATCAATTTTAAGAATTTAAACTTAATATTTACAATTTGTTATACCTGAAACGTATTAACATTACTACTATTTTTTTTTTTAAGTTGCTAAATATTTTTTAGTATAAAATTCACATATTTATATCTTCTCAATAAAATCGACAGTAGACTGTAGATTATAGCAATTTAATATAAATGTTTTCAACATTGTATGTATTTATAATAATAATATATACCCCCATAATATTTATGGTCATTTATCATATTAATTGTTTTCATTCTCGTATCTAGTTACTATATATTATTATGTTGTTACATCATGGCTAATAGCATAAATGATTGAAACCCCCTGAAGTCGATAATGCATCAACAATAATATTCCATTCCTAAACTCAGCACAATCCCTTCAACAAGATGTGCAAATGGATTTTTTGAGCTACAAACAAACTATTGAACCCAACCCAACCATGAAGAGTGTGTAAAAAACACTTCTTCGTATTTTCCTTTATTGTTACTTACTGTAATAAGAGAGGGATGTTTTTTATTTTGCTTCTTTAAAAATTATTGACGAAATAAATCTTATGAAATAGACATCGTAATTTACTGATATCAGAATAAAAAAAAATAATAATACACTTTAAACATATCATATTGAAATATAATTTAATACCTACTGAATTTTATTTTTATATTTTATATTTACATTTTTTAAAGATGTAATAATTTATAATACTAATGACATATGAATGTTGATTGTCTTATTGTTATTAATATATATTATTTTTTCAAATATATTTATAAGATTTTTCGTTTTACAAATTACTTTTAACTATAATATTTTATTTACCTGATCAAAACATAAGAGCATAATGTTTTAAAATATTATATTATTGTTAAAATACATGAATGATAATTTTATAGTTTTTTATTCTTATTTAATACTTCTTAGAAAGGATTAAAAACAGTGATGTCAAATGTATGATGTTTAAGTATATATCCTTTGATATATACTGAGTTTATCTGCACGAAGAACATATTTGTGTTTATTTATTGTAAATTATTTAGTACTTATTATTTTTCAGTAAGTGTATTGCTGTATTAATTTTTTTTCTTTTTAGATGTACATTATTTATTTATTTCAAATTTATTTTTATAAATTCTCATAGGAAAATAAAAAGTAAAAATGATAGCTATATATTTACTCAAATTAAAATGCTATATCATCATTCCTCTGGAGACAAATTTGTATAATAAACAACTATTACATAGTTGTTGAATTATTAATCAGTCCATAGCTAAGGGGATATCTTGTTAGGTGCATAGTTTACGAATTTATGCCCAAATCATTACTGTTATAAAAACACATTTGGATACTAGAAAAAATCAAATTAATGACCATAAATATTTTTTTATACATTAACCTACTCTTTTTCATACGGAGAACGTACTACAAATATTCAATACTGATAAATAGGTGCATTAAAATACAAAAAAATTTTGTTTGTATATTCTAGTATAGTTTTATAGTTTATCTGAAATCTCGTACTAACTATATAATTAAGATAGGTACTTATTTATAAAATTTTATTTTTTTTAATATTTGAATTATGTATATAATATAAAACGATTGATATAGTAAGAAAAGTAATATTCGATTCAAGTGCTAAGGAATGAAGAATGTGTAACTTAAAGTGAAATCAGATTCAATTTCATTTTGTACTATTGAATCTTCAATGATAATTATTTTTAAAAGAAAGGTTGATGCAGTGATTCGATTGTTTCGATAGGGAGAGCGAGATATAGACATAGTTACGTCATGTATACTTTGAAACGCCGAGCCTAGATATGTATGTGTTCATCGTGATTTATATTGGTTTTGTAGCTAAAAGAGATCCCTGCAAGTAGCAATAGCTGTTGGGCGGAATATAAGAAAAACCATCTTCATTCTTTGGAACAAATTTATGAAACAGATTGATATAACCTGTATAGGGAAAATTGGAGAGAGAAATGTAATAATAATAATAATAAAAGTATGTTGTGGATGATGGAGGAAAAAATATATGTATATGATGACGTGTAGCAGCCACTCTAGAAACTTATGAGGAAATAACAACCCCTAGCATACGTAGTTTTCACGACTCACTGGACACGTCCACATCGATATGCCTATAGTGTTTGAAAATTCGATTTTATTTCTCAAATCTAAATGCGAATGTTCAATTTTTCACATATAACACAGCATATAATATATCTATATATAAGTACTAACGCATTGTCTGAGTATATGTTTTTCTGTATTAGATTTTTTTTTTTTTTTTTGTTCACATCTATGCAAATTATTGTAATAATTGATATATTTTAGAATATACATTTAATAGTAAGTATAGAGTTTTCATCATATCAAAAAGATTTGTATAATATTTTTGATGAAGCAAACATTATATTGTCTAATGTAAAATAATACATAATCTAGAGCAGTGATAGTCAATAAACTATTATATTATGTATAATATATATATATCATGTAAAATATAAGTAAATGATCTAATTTTTCAATACTTCCAAGTTTTGTACACATAAAAAATAATAATTTGAATAATTTATTGTTATTTGAATGTCCATTATTTTATTAATGGTTTAAAATGTGTATAAAATTAATTTTTGTATTTTTGGTACTAAGTATGTTTATTTTAATTTGAACATTTTATGGTTATAATATTTTAGAACCTAAACAAAACAAAATAATAGTATTGATTTCAGAGTTATAATATTTAATACAAGTATGTTTTACTTATATTAAATTGTATTGTGTATTATGTTTTCTTTTCTTTCTTTTTTTTATTAACGAGATTGAGAAATTTCTAAAAAAAAATTATCAACGTTGAATTACAAGAATATTATGTTAGATTGTTTGTTCAAAAAACTATCTATTGTTAAATAAAAACAATAATATACCTATAATACTGTATGTATATAGTAATTATATAAGTAACATATTAACTGAAATAATGTTAAATAAACATGAAAAAGTAAAAAAAAATATTGATGTATATTTTTTTATAAAATGCATGATCATAGCGCATATGACATCAAGACTATATTATAGGAAATAGGATTGGCTCCTACCGGACCCAGTCGGTTGGAAACCAATGGTTTGACGATCATCGACCGGAGCGCCCTTAAAAACAGGACACTAAAAATGTTTTTGCTGGCATACGGACCCCTCCATTGGGGAGCTGATAATGCGGAAACTAATCGATATAGATGTTTTGAGTGTTAGTGAGTGTATATTATATAATGTTACGCTACAAACCACCAGTATAAAATTGAGACATTTATCGTAGGATTTGGGTTTCTGCATTTTGCAGAACATATTCGTTTTTATTGTTATTATTAATATTTTAATCGTCGTGTCATCATTCTAATATTGTATTATAATTACTACATTATGTACATTTAACTGATGTTAATTATTGTCATTTTAGGTATGTTACGCATTGCGTTTTAGGGTCGTAATTGAGGTTTGCATTTACGTTCGGTATAGTCAAAGGTCGGCAGAGGGTATTCTCCAGTGCCGATAAGGTTGCAGTGTCAGCCACACACATATATATATTATTTTAACCAACAAAGCAATTAATGATATTTATTTATATCATATTATTATTTCTCCACTATATTCGTTTGGTTTGTACACCCCTCCATTTCGCGTATGTAACTGCATAAATCATAGGTTAGGTTAAGACATATAACTTAATATTATTTTGTTGATAGACTGACGAAGCTTTTATAAAACTTCGCCGAACCAACGTCTACCAATTATTGTAAATTATTGAAATATATTTCTTTTACATTCGTTGATAAACGTTTTACGTAATTGTTGTTGATTTTGTACATTAATATGTATACTTCCGAAAACGGTTGTAGTGTTGCATATAGATTTGTCAAAGGGACGAAAAGCCACGACACAATAACTATCAAAATCACATCAGCACCCGTTATTATCGAAAAGATTTAACGAGGAGTCGCCGGCGTGGGGTAACTACTCAGTTGTGTCAAACGACATCGAAAAAATAAACACGTGTGAACACTATATTTTGTTTGTTACTTGCATTACATGGAACGTTTTTATTCGTTTATGGTAGAAATACGAACGGAAACTGTTAGACTTGTTTTAAAAAGAGACTAATGACCGGAAGCGATTATACGATCGGACATATTGGGCATTATTGTCTCACTTGACTCACCTTACTTTAGACTATTCAGAGAAATATAATTGTAGTAGTAGTAGTATTATATTTCACATTCATCGAAGAATTTTATTATAATTGTTGAACATTTATATAAAATATGATTATATTATTGATATGATTACTTAGCACGGTGACTTTGTATTAAAAAGTCAAGTATTCATATCTAAAACCACAAATTCAATCATAACAAATCTTAAAACTTGCATAGATATATAATTAAAACTTAAAACGTATTCATTAAAAATTTAGATTTTTAAGTTTTTTTTCAAATATGATTCAATATTGCTAACATTTATGATTAAACATTTTACAATTAAAAGTAGAGGAAAAGTAGTGACAATTTATACATTATTTATATTATAGTAAAAATATAATTATAATTTATAAATATTATAAACCATTTAATATCAGTAAAAATTGCAAAAATAATTAACATTAATCATTTAACTTCTCTATATAATTAGTAATTACCATACTCTAATAAATAATTTAATAAATTCTCGAATTTTCATTCGATTACTATTTAAATCTAAATATCTTAAATAAATTATTATGTTGAGTTACAATTATCTGCCTAAATTGATTAAGTACATTAAATACTGGTATGCAAATTTTTCTAGTATATATTCAAAATTTACTATTTATTATTTCTCATGTACGCAAGCTCATGCTGAATTATACTATACCTATTATTATATATATTATACCTTTAAAACAAATATTATGTTATTAAAAATTAAAATATTAATATAAATTTGTCTGTGAGTAGTATTTAGTAACATAATTTCAGTGAAATTCATAAATAAATTTAAAAAAAAAAAAAAAACAGTTTTGTACAATATGTTTGTGACTATAACGGTGCATTCGTATCTGTGTTATAGTGCATTGGTCAAATTGATTTCCATAAAATATGTTGTTTTTGGAGATAATTTCGTATGAACATGAATGCGCGATTGATTTTATAGTAGATACAAAAAAATAATAATAGTTTAAAATTCATCGTTTTTCAATAGTAAGTATAATAAACACACATTTTATTCATACACTGTATAGTATATACAGTGTACGTCCTTGTTTATTGACTGATAGAGTTAATTATTCATTTTTTAATGACTTTTTTATTTCTGAAACGCATAAACAATGGGTTATGATTTCATTGTGCGTTTATTCTCAATTTTTATCCGGCCTGTTATTAATTAGCATTGGGGTTGTAATTAATGTTTTAATTATTCGTCATGGTAATTCATGTGAGTGTATGTTATTCATTATAGTTTTCTCTCTCGATTGAGTGGTACACTAACAACGATGAAAGCTTACAACATATTGACGAGTGAATTATAATAATAAAACAAAAACAATATATAGAACTTAATTTAAAATAAACGTGTTTATTGTAAATCATGTATAATTGTATTTGTACGTCAAAAGTCCAGTGTTGAGCCCTACGCTTCAGTAAAGAGAATACCAATTAAAATGGTTTTATTAAATTAAAATCCGACGCTGCATTCCGAATCTTGTAAATCAATTTAAGAAATTAAACTGGCACATTCCTTAATTCCCTCTTTCCCTCCCTTCTATAACTTACTGTTGTTTTATGTGAATGAAAGGAGAAAGTCTGCGTTTGCTTTGCAATAAATCTTTTCCCACACGCACATAAAAACTCACACACACACGAGCATATAAAATAAGATGAAGCAGATGTAGGCGTTCATGAACGGATTATACGTGATTGGACAATTTTTTTAGTTAAGGCTTTGTTTACCGATAAGAAATGAAACGAACCTCAGCTACCTTAATTATACGATTTTTCCCATCGACCAGCTTTTAATTAAACAACTTTTTTTCCTTTTCAATGTTAAAAAAACTTCGAAGGTAAATTTCGTTTTGCGAACAAGTATCTACATAGTCGTTTTAGTCAAAATGTAATCCCCAATAATACCGTTTTCTTTTTTTTTATCTTTTTATCTTAAAATTTTCTCCTTGTTACAATAAATATAATGAGGTGTACTGATATATTTTTATAGGCAATATCACAATGTTAAAATTAAAATAAAACACGAAACCAAGATCAATACGTTTCCAGCCCATTGTTTCTGTTCATTACTTATGGAACATTGATTATTTAAGTGTACCTACCGACTGCTTATTTTATTTAGTTTTATAATTTTCTAAATAAAGTATTTTTTTAGCTATAAAAGTTTGTCTAAAAGTACCTTTCAACTTTTCTTATATAAACATCGAAATTCTCTAGTTTTAAAGGTAATCAACTAATTAGAAAAAATGTCACTTTGGTTTAATAATGGCGATTCTCTTAGTAACGTAGTATAATAATATTACTCATTACTATTATTAAGGTCATTACTATACAGAATATACACATAGGTATTTTAATACCTATGTGATTAAAATTATATATATATATATTAAAATATAAATGAACATGCAATGCCAATGTCTTAAGATTGATATAATAATATAATGAATCCTGGAATTATTAGTAGGTATTTGAATTTTTCTCCTCAAAACTTTTGTATTTACATTGTACGACGAGCTTGACTTATAGTTCAAAGCGATTGATTTGTTATCTCTCACTTATATTTATCTGGTCAAAAAACAATTTATAATTTAAAAAAAAAAAAAATAGGTCAGTGGTTCGACTAGGTGAAAATCTAATCAGTGACGTAAAACCACGAGCAACCCTCTTGCTACAATACGCGTATAAAGTTTTCATTCTTCATAGAAGGGAACCAAACGTATAACATGAGCTACATAGACTAATACAACTTACAAAGTTATATTATCAATGTACAAGTACAATACCATTGACAAAAGTGATATAATTATTTGGTATTGAATCGAATTTAAGCTTCTTCTCTGTGTCTGATAATAGTTATTATTATCTTTTACGTAAAGATATTTAATGGTAAGCTCAACGTTACTTATAGTTGTACACTACTGGTACTGTAAGTTACCTTTCCAATATTCGTATATCGTTACCCATTAATAAACATTTAATTTATAAAGAACCTTTAAAGTCACCTTTGTTTAAATATATGAAAATAAATTATATCATACGCAGTAGATTTAATTAAATACTTGTGTAATATTGATTTTTTTACATACATTTTCGATTTATACTGTAATAATTATATTATTAGGTAGCACAGTACTTATGTCAGACAATAACACTCTTTCAATGAGTTAAAACTATTTGGTTATTTTGAAAACCTAACCTATTGAATTCATTTATATGATTTATAATTTATTAAGTAAATAATATTAATTTGTTTTTAATTTTAATGAAACAAAAATGATGAAATAATTAAAACAAAGTGCTATTTTTTCTGTATTATTATACATTATTGTATGTATGTATAGTAATATAATTATTTATACTGTTTACAAGCCTGATCTTTTATTGTTATTTTATTAATAAGATTAAATGAAAATAAAATTCGAAAAACAAGCTTTTTCATTTTAAAGAACATTTAGTTTTAAGAAAAATTGAATTGCTTTAACATTTCTATTCACATAATTTAGTGAGTTATGAGAAATTGAAAAAAGACGCATCACGTTATTTGGCTTGGTGCAGTAATTTGGTGTTTTTCACACATAAAAGTTATTGAAGTTTACTATAATTTTTACCTGTTTCCAAAATATATTTTCTAATTTTTATTTTATGGATGTTATGTTGTTTTATTCACGGAATATATTAGTAGAATCAGAATTGTTCTTAAGTGTTTAGTTTTTTTTTTTTGAAAATATTTGAAATCTTATAAAAGTAATTTTCATATTACCGAAACGTAAGTACATAACAGGTGCTTATTTAACAAAGATATTTAAATATATCTATTAATATTTTAAAAAACCAAACGTTGTTTTAAAATTATAATACTGCCATCATCGCAAGTCATCCAAAAATATTAGATGGCGTCAAACAAACACCAAATACATTTCAGTAGGTATGTATCTAATTATAATAGCTGATATCAGTGGCATTTGAAATCATAAATAAGTTTTATAGAAAGACCAAGTATAATGACTTGTGGAACAAAGATAATAGTAGCTGTAGTAGTAACAGTAATAGAAGTATTAGTAATAGTAGTATGAGTTGTACGAGACAAAAAAATATATAGGAAAAAGAACCTAAACTAATTCCTTATTTGTCATTGTAGGGTATTGACGTGATCCCGGACCTCCCTTTGTATACGTGCTAAGCATAATGTTAAACTATACAGAGATACCGTGGGTCGAATAAACGATAAGGTTTTATTTCATTTGAACTGTAAAATGTAGTTTGATCGTGCGCGGGACCACTGAATATAATATTATACAATAGGTACTTACTGAATAGGTTCTATATGAACTTTTTTTGAACTGAACAAAATCATTCTATATAATATTATATTATTATATACTAATTATTAATATATAGGAAATTTATTAGATACGAGTTAGGTGCCCGTAAGGGTATTAAGTGGCTTATTTTACGCGATTTTAAGTAACATTGTATGATAAATAATAATGGTGGTATTTATAAAACGGCAGGAAAACATAAATTATTTGCACGAATAAAGTTTATAGAAAATAAATTAATACTAATGTAAATGTATATACATATATTATCTATATAAAATGTGTGTATTGTGTGTACAAAAATTTTGTGACATTGCTTTTGTTCCGTTTATCACTCGGTTTCCTCGATTGTCGTTATGAACGACTATAATAACTACAATACCGATAAAAAAAACTAGTCGGGTTTCAAAATAAATTTAAACAATAATTGCAAACGGAAGCATAATGGAAATAAATTTAAACTGTACGGGTGGATTGAAGATGCATAAATTAACTGACTGGGAAAAACGGTAGCAATACACTATGCACCTATCTATAGATGATAGATTTTCAGTTAAATTTATAATCTGGGTATGTTAGGTCTATGTCAATGTATATATTATGCTTGTATCTAAATATATTTTTTTTTACTACTATTAATTACCTTTTGCCTTTTAGTACAAGACTATTACAATTCACAGCTCAACAATTATTAAATTATTCTAAGTACATAATTTTACACAATTACACAATGTTATTGACAAATATAATATGATAAAAATCAATATAGGCATTATTCTTACCTTTATTTTTGATAATGGCTTGCGGTTTGATTATATACTCTTATATATAAGGTAGATAGCAACACAAAATTGGAACTAGAGCGTTAATAAATACTAGTAAATAGACAAATACTGTTTTTAATGTTTACTGTACGCAGCATGCTACAAAACAGTTTCATCTTATAATTCACCTTACAGTTTACAACTTTACAAACACTTAATATACATATATATTTGTAATTTCTATCTTTATTTATTATATATCATATATATCAACCACCTGATCAATCAACCAACCTATTTACTTTAAAATACTCAGAGGTCATGACCTGATAATAATTCTTTTGCTATGACACTTATCTTAACTTTAATATGTTATATCATAGCTGGATAGACGAGATCCAAATACGTTTTTTTTTTAAATAAACGTTTCAAAAAAGCGAACCGCAGATTTATGAGATGTGATTTCTACATCACCTTATCGTCAACATCGGTTAATAAATAGTTTTAATGATAGTTATCTGTGGCAACTTTTCATGAATATGTTTTTTGGAGAAATATATTAAAGTAATGTATATAAATGTGGAATAGAATGCAATACAAATCCTATAGTAATTACATACCCCACAACCGTAGTATATACAGTACAACTGCAGTGGTACAAACTAACCTAACCATCTGAGCATAATATGCAGTACAGTAGATAACTTTGATACTTTTTTTCGGTTATAACCTTCATCAGTCTCTAGAAAACGACTACCGATTTTCGATCCTTTTCGTTTCTCGAAAATCATTTTTGTGTAATCATTATTTGTAAGTGCGTATAAGAAATATTATTATAACGATACATTAGTGTGTGAAGTGACGAAATCCATAAGAACTTTTTGTCTCATACGCTTCAACAAGCCTATCACAAGTTCGATGAAATGCATCATTTGTATTCCGAGTATTACGCGTAAAGGTAAGATAATAACCTATACACACATTATATATTTATATATTATCGTCCCGTCTCATATTAAATAATACATAATATATTACTATTCACAGATAGGTTCTCATAGGAATAAATGACTCGCCTAAAGTAGTATTAAACTGTTATTGTTTGGAATTTGTTAAATAATGTGTGAATAAATAGGTACCTATTTGTGTAGATTTGTGAAATCTGAGTAAATCCTTGGTATAAAAAATACTCGTCTAACCTACCTACAAGTATGAAGTATTATTATTGTGTGTTTTTGTTGCTCCGTATTATTCATAAACTTTATATATTATTATAGATCTGTAACGACTACGACAATATTATTTCATATAGCTGAAAACTATGTAATTGACAGAGTGTGTATTCAGTGCTACTATGTATATATAATATATATGATGTGCCAACCACATATGTATGTGTATATAAAAAATACAAAATAAAATATAATAAAATACATATATTATAATACATATATATATATATTATATTATGATCCTTACACTGCTGCAGTTGGCTCATAGTTTTCTTTTTGGCGTCGAGTATATGCGTGTTGTTTTCAATATTGGTCTTATCATTGAACTTAAATAATAACCAATAACTTCGGAAATTATTTATATAGGAACGTGAATTCATGTAATGTTATGTCTAATTTATTAAATTACTCAATATAAAAATTAATATAAGAGCTACTGACTGTAAAACTAGACCACCTTAGGTAATAATAAATTATTCGTCTAATTTTTAAAATATTGGTTTGAAAACATCATAAAATACTTAATACAGTTTAATTTTATAAAAAATCAAAAGGGCACATTTATAATATATTAATAAAACTATATAACAATTTGATGTAAATCGTGTGTTTTTCTACTGTGTAAGATTTATTTAACCCTACGTTACTGCATTCACTCACATGGAGTTCAAAAATATAGTAACACATTTTAGGTCTTATATAATATTTCAAAAGCAGATTCCAAATAAAAATAATAAAGAAGAAAATTCGTTAGCTTGTGTTATTAGCGTTTCATGAGGTTTATATGGGTCCACATATAGTATAAGCGAACGGGGTAACGGACAAATTGCTTTATTGGAGGATGTGTTTATCTCATTTTAACCGGTGCTCATTTATTGCGGACTCGTATCTGCAAAAGCCATAATTTATGTAACTTTAGAACACTTTTTTCAAACTGTTCCTCTCCCCAGTGCCCTTAGTATATATATATAGGGTCCAACTAATGTGTTTATAATGAGTTTCAAATACACAATGTTATACTTTTGGTTCTATTTCCCCCTCTTATTTTTTTTTATTTGTTCAATTTCGCTGTGCCTGTAGGGATACACATTTAAATTTACAGAACACTACTACAATATTAACGTGCAAAACGCACCACCATCTGTAAATTTGCAATGGGGTAAATTTTAAATTTATGACTCTTGCGTTAATCTCGAATATTGTTAACGTTATCATTGTTCGTGCTTGATGATTTTAACTAAGAATGGTTTTTAAATGTTAAATCAGATCGAAGTTTGCAGGACCAAATCAAATATTATTCCAAAATTTAAATATATTTCTAAATAATTAAGTGCGTAGAAAATTTGAAATATTGTATTTAAATTTATAGACGAATCTGTCAAAATTAGAATGTTTAAAATTAGAAGAAAAAGTTAATTGATGTTTTTATTTTTATTTTTCGACATACTTTATGTATTTAATAGTATTATACTACCTATTGAATTACTATTAAATATTCTTTGAAATATTTAATTAATAAGAACTCGGATATTATATTTTTTAAATAAGATAATAAGGAAACTTAATAGGTAGCTTAGAGTTTATAAGTATGAAAATATAACTAATATTATTATAAAGATTAAAAAATTGTATACATTAAATGCCATTTGTATGGAAATTCTATGGTGTAGAGATATAGAACGCTATACGTAAATTGATTTTTTTGTGGGCCAGTGTAAAAATATGCAAAGAATTTATTACCATAAGTTATTCTAGTTTCTAAATTTTAAAAGGGATAAATAAAAACAAAAAAAAAATAATAATAGTAAAACCGTAATAGTTGTACAAAGAATATTCTATTATAATATTAAATTATAAAACATATGTAAAATGTAATCTAAACAGTTAACAAGTATATTTACTAGGGAGAACTTATAGCATAAGTAAGTGCATATAAAATACAAAGTTGAGCTGTGCAAATGTTTGTCTATTTTTGAGGTTCGACTAGTTTAGTTAGAATTAAAAGAATATATATATATATACTTCGAAATATAGTTAATCTAAATACACTGATACTAATACAACGTGCATTCTTATATATTATATGATATATATATTATAAAAGTTCTGGGATATGATTTGAAAGCATTAGTTATTATCAATTTTTATCATTTTTAGATTATTTTTCAACAACGGTGCCTAAAAAAATAAAATAAACAATCCAAACAACCAGTAATAACGAACCGCGTGCACGATAAAAATCAATTAAAACTTGCAGTTAATAATATATAATAATGTTTAGCAATGGTGGCATTAAAAGCAGACGATCTCCACATGCTCGTGATTATGTAACGGGTGCGTTCGAGTGTGCCGCATACGCAAACCGTTATGATATTGCGGTACCTATCTGCATCGCGCGGGTGCGTTTATATAACTTCAACTCTCTCTCTCATACACACATAAATATTGGAAGCGGTAAAAAAAATTATTATTTTGATGCTATGAGTAAAATAATAGAGCAGATAATATATAATATACCTACGAGTATATATATTATAGCTGTGTTCACTATTATGCAGTTTTTTTTTATTCTTATTTCCGATATTATAATAAATAGGTAGGTATCACAAATAATTATATTCACGACAAAGACAAGATAGTGTAGAGGAGACAATTAATATTGTAATTTAAAACGTTATGAAATATATTTTATTTTAAATTCATATGAAAATAAGTATTATTATATTTTTTAAATGGATGATAAAGACCTGATAAAGGCGTTTAGTGTAAATGTGTTTGTTCTCGGTTTATTTTAGTCTTCCCTACTCTGTAATATGTATACATACACCGTCATGAGGTGCAGATTACTCAGCTTCTTCGTCGGATCATTTTATCGTATACATCTATATAGGTAATCTATTCTGCCTCCTTTCATATTGTTTTTAACAATAATAAGTACCAACGCAGGCAAAAATGTTGGGCGAGGGAGGAGGGGTTGAAATAATGTTTATAAATATCATACTATTCATATTGTATTTATTTCAGGTACATGTAAAAAAATATCTAGACGTCTTGATACTTTGGCCATTTTATCTATGATGTCATCGTAGGTCATTTTATTGTTTATATCAATTTACATACCACGGGAAAATTTTACAACTAATAATTTATTTTAATTTATTTATTATTTATTAATTATTAGTTATACATTTTGTAGGTCGGGTAATTAAATTTTAGTTCATGATATTTCAAAGGGTGGTGTTTAACCCTCCACACAAAATGTTCCCACTAATACCATAACCATTCTTGACAGGGTTCTATTTAGACAACCAATTATTACAAATATATTTAAACAATATGTATGTGGGTGTGTGAGTGCACGTATACATCTGGCAGTGGAATCAGACAAAACTCAGTTACCTAGGTAATATATTATAATATTATGTGCGTCAACGCGACGCTCATAAATCGTTTCACTCCATATCCGTTCATCATCACAAATCCCTCGACGTTATATGCCGCCACTCAATAATGATATAGGTATCGTGAAAGTGATACGTATGGTATCTGCATAATTAATAGGCCACTGAGGTCAGACAAGTATTTTGAATATTATATCGTGTAATACATAGCAAAGAAATATACTTGTTGTATTTTCAATTTTGTATTAATATATTGTATAATTTTTTCGTGGTAAACTATCTTTAATTTAAACACATGTGATACATTTTTAATCTAAAAATAGTTAAGATTCGAAATTGATTCTTAGTGGTACTATAAATAATTATAACAAAATATACTTTGTTTTTCGATACCTATCTAACCTCATGGCTGTTCATAGAGGGCTAAATACACAACATTTTGACCCCAGGAACTATTTTAGGACTGTTTCTAGAGGAAGAAAAAACTTAAGATGAATTAGTGTATTGATCAGATTCTAATAAATGCATTATTAAGATTACTCTTTATATCCCATTAAAGCGTACCATATTTTCTCTATGAAATTTAAATTAAACAATTCTATTGCGTTTTTGTAATTTGAAATTATATAATAATATAGACAGGATACGTTTTAAGTTATATTAAATGATAATAATAAATTGTTATTTATTATTGTCATGTAGCCGAAGTACGAAGATTAATGATAAAAATATATCTGGATTTATTCGTAGAACTTTGTTGGGACAACTATAGTAAGACGTATCGACGTGGCATTGACGCTTAATATGGTGACTATAGTTGTTACATATTATTACTTATTAGCTAACAAATTATTATTTATTTCTCAGGTTATTATTGGATTTTAAATATTCTCATTATTCATTGTTTAATGTCGTACAGTTAATATAGTTGCCGGTGTTATTATTTTAATACCAAAAACTATAAATTAAATTAACACTGATACCATGAGTTTGGTTGGAAAATTTGCAAAACTTTTGCGAATTTCTGTAACTATTTTTTTTTTTTTTTTATTGTATCATATTATTATAATAATTTTTCCTGAAAAAAATCAGGACGGATACGAGCCAACCTATCATATTAAGATTATAAAAATAATAGTATAGATCTCGACGGATTTCTCGGCACTTGCAACAACGACACAATGCGCACACGCACGCGCACAGACGTGTTTGTCTATAATGGCGCATATGCGACGACGTTTTGCAGCCCTTGTCTTCTGGAACACCAAAGAAACACGTCTACAGCCATTGTGTATGTGTGCGCGAGCATGCTGTATGTGACGCGTGACGTCTCTCTGTCGTCGTGCGCTGAGCGGCGTCGGCGTGACGGGGACGGTCGGCGGGGCTGCAGGTCGTTGGGGTTTTGTTCGGTCGACCGACCGACCGACTGATCACCCTCTGGCCTCACAGCTCGCACGACGACAGGTCCACCCGCCGTCAGGTCCGCCCGCTCGTTTTGTCGCGCCGTTTGCTTGAAACGCAGTCCAGTCACGTTCGTCGAAACGAGCGACGTAACGAAATTGTTATCTCTCCTCTTCCGCGCCCGGCTCGAAAGACCCGACCGCCCGCCGTTGCGCCCATGTTTGGGAACTCGCTGCGTTCTCTGCACGGACTAACCTCAACGACCCACACTGCGAAACCGATGATAATTACGTAATTAAAACGGACGTTGACAAGAGCACGTAACAATTGCTATGTCGACGACGACAACGACGACTATAATACCACTGTGACTACTTCTATTATTACTACTACTACTACTACTACTACTTCTACTGTTGTAGTTTAATAACAACCACGGTTAACCTATCGCTAAAATAACAAAATTACAATATAAAAGAATAAAAAAACAATAAGTTGTAGAGTCTAGCTACTCTTCGCCAGTGTAGAATTTTTTTTCATTTTATTCATCGAAATGAATTTATCAGTTTTTGTCAATATCTTATTCATTGATAGGAGTATAGTGTTTCGAACGCACTACTACACCTTTCTTTAGGAATATAATTGTTCATGCGTGTGTATGTATGTCACTCCTTGCAAAGTGGACCAACTGATGGTAAGGTGATGAACGATGACGGGGGATGTGAAATAGTAATCTTTGCACTGTATGAAGTTTGAACCGATGATTATCCCTGTCATGACCAACAAATCATGTTTCAGTGTGACCATTGTGGTCCATACTGTCCTATAGCAAGCGAGAATGTACGTAAAATAGTTGAATAGACAAAAATGAATAACAAAAAAACAAAAAAAAAAAAAAACTGAAGAACTTATTTCGTTACTACAAATATCAAAATATTGTTGAAACGTTGTAATATTCAAATTTAATGAACAAGTACCTATAATTGAGACCTATTCATATCCATCGCTTTTTAAGTCATTAGTACTATAAAATGCAACTATAGATCTTAATTTATTCGTATTTTTTATTTTGTTGAAAATTAAATTTAGGTCTCGTGGAAAAATAAAATAATGTGTTGAAATTCCCTAGGTGGAGTAGGTGGACAACATACTAATATTAAGTTTCTGTACATTTTACAATAGACGACAAATTAAAGTGATATAATAAATACAACAGTTAATAAAATAAAACTTAAAGCAGCATTATAAACATAAAAAAAACCAATTATATTTATTATTTTTTAGATAAGATAGAAGATTATATAATAGAGCCAGTTTTTAATTTATATTTAAAATTAGAATAGTTGATACAGTTATATATTGTATTATTATTTATTGGGAATTGTATCCAGAGACTAATCCAATTTAAATAAATTACATTCAAGTTCTTTTTTTATTTATAGAATGGATTTTAATATTATTGCGATTGGTATCATGATGTTATAATAATGTTAATATTTATACAAGCTTTTCAAGAATTCATATCAGTTTCGTTGTCGAGCCTTTTCGTAGTCGTAAATCACCTTTATGTATATATAATTAAGAGCACACACACACAAGTACTTACTAACAGTCTGACCAACCCTCCAAATCATATAATAATGTGGCCATACCACTCAAACCGAAAAATGCTCCGTAATATAATACGGAGTACCTAATTAATTTGACAGAATACACTCATTATTTCATAAAATAATAACGTTTCTGTTAATATTTTTTTTTACGTAATTTTAGGTCTTCGTAAAAAAATATGTTTGTTGTTATAATTATAAATTAATTACTCAATTTTTATTTTATAATCCGATTAGTTGATCATATTTCGTTTCAGGATAATTCAGTCTATAAAAATTAAATTTCAGATAAGTAGTATATTAATTATAAGTACTTATTTGAAGTTCGATGATTAGCGGATTTATAGAATAACAATTTGTGAGGATAATGTTGGTAACATAATATACTACTCAATTCTGTTCGTCTTAACTTTTGACATTTAAATAACTCGGAAAAAATTTGATTTTTATACTTACTGAAATACATCTAAGTATTCAACAATTAATATTTTTTTGGAATAAAAGGAATTTAAATACATGTACATAATAAAAGAAGTGAACAAATTGAAACATTTTAATGATAAAAATACTAAAGATACAATTTTTTACAAAAATTTTGTTTTTAACAATTCAAAATTATTAAAAAAATATTTTTTAAAACTTTACTATAGCTTTATGTTAAGTATTTTACGCTAAATAGATAACCAACTAGATATATATTAGTGTGTATATTATGTGTGTTGCATTGTATCCTATTATGTATATATTAAACATATAAAGTGATTTTCTAGGTACGTTAATACCTTTTTTTTCAAATGGCAGCTTTTAATTATCTGATTTTTGAAATTTTCATAAAAAACTTATAGACTACATTTTCAAATTATTGAGATTTTTTTATGCTACTTAGAAAATATATTAGAGTGATATAGAGTTCTGTTTTTTAAATATAACCCTTCTATTTTACTTTAAATTATTTTGAAATCATAATTTGAATAAATTCATGATTAAATAAAAATATATGTATAAGTGAAAATGCATTCCATATAACATATTAAACGATACCTATTATATTTCACGCCGTTAGCCAACTTGGTCATTGTAGCAGCTGTTCTCTGTGGTGGCGACACATGTTTTTTTTGCTCTCCAAATATTATAATATTATATTATTATAATACGATTGTCCTTTACACCCTTCTAACCATTACCCCATCTGACTTCGTTTAGTTATCCTTACTTGGGACAGGAAAACGGTTTTATGACTTTGCGTTTAGGCTTTTTGAGAATATGTAATAATTTTACCACCTGCATAACACCGTGAATACACGTCATTATTATCTAACAGCAAGCGTGGTAACTATATATACATATATTATATTGTATGCTTTTGAAATCTAACTTTTACACAATTGTGTTATTTCAGCACAAACCGTATTCTCGATAGTATATGTGTGTTATGATGATGTATAAATATATGTTTTATATTTCTTGAGTCATTGTCGTGACTCGTGTTATAAAAATATTTTCCTTTCATGATGTCCGTAATAGCTTTTGCGGAAATGACACAAAAACGTCATACTACCAGCGCCACGTTACATCTAAAATTACGATTTCGGTGGAAATACAGCTAACGCTCGTCACATGTATTCCACAGTTCTAATGTTTACATAATTTTTGATTAAAAGTCGAAAAACAAAATTTATTTTACTGAAAATAGTATATCTATTTAATGTCGTCAACCATGTACGTACATTATATTATTATGGCGTAGACATATCTCATATTATTATAATATATGTTATGTTGGTTATGTTACATATTATAATCACATAAAAAAAAAACTTTACGGATTTACGAATGTATAATATTATTATAAAATATAAAATATATATAATAATATAGTTTGTGGTACCTATATCAAATGATTTTTTATTTATGACAGGTTAGGTTAGGTTATTTAAGCACTCTTACATTTTTAATCCTAATATCCTATTCACACGTTAATAGAATTAGAGTAATGTTTTCTGTTAAATTATAATTTAAAAACTAGTTATTAGTATGCCTGATGCACGTTTGATGTAAGAAGAAAAAGTTTTAATTCTTCAATTATATAAATTACCATTAAAAGTATTGTTCTATGCACAAATCTTGCGTAAGTTCTAGGCAATATATACGTTAGAAAAACATTTGAGAAAAAGTATAAAATTGAGAAAAAGATAAAAGTGCTATATCTCCAAAATTTAAAAGTATTCTCGTCGCTTTTTTTTTTTGAACAACACTTTAAACACCTTGACTTTTTTATGTCTCACACATTTCCGGTCGGAAGTTCAAGAGAGCTTTCGTGGTATCCTAAGTTTTGAGAGCAAAATGTCCACAACACTATAACTTTTGCCGAGTGGTCGCTTCGTATTTTGTGGACCAACAATGGCATTAAAAATATATACCCCAAAGGATCGTTTAAAACAAAAAATATACTCTTTCTACGTTTTTGGCTGGACTTTTTTTCCTTCTTACCCTTTTCGAACTCAACGACTTTTCACTGTTTTACAACTGAGATAAAAGCAACGTTTCATCGCTAAAAACGTACAAGGTTTTTCATTATTTGAAAAGTAATATTGACGTAAATTCTATTAACCATGGTTTACTATATACTTATAAATACCATATATATATTATAACAATGTGGATTTTAACAAAATAAATATAAAAAAGCATACATGCATAATGCATAGGTATGTACAGTGGTCG
>VUJU01000338.1:0-119752 GCA_009835225.1 Aphis craccivora | reverse complement strand
AGCTGCACGGCCGACGTGTTGGCGGCATTTTTCCTATCCGACGTGCTCGGCCACCTCTTTTACTGTCCTAAGGGCTATTACGGTTTCTTGTCTTTTATGAGTTACCCGTCGATGGCCATATAATTTTCTATTGGCCTTTGACTGAGTTTTCGTCTGCATACGTAACATTATGTACCTAATAAAGATTGAAATGTTTTAAATCGGAGATCTTTAGATAATCTTCCACTTGAAATCGTTTTTGCTTCAATTGGTTTCATTTTCACCAACACTAAAATGTCTGATGATTGCTTGTTAAGCATAAGTCTTTAATTTTCTATCACTTGTATATAATTATATTACATTTAAATTTAGCACTGAACTTATTACTTGACTTATATCGAGTTTTGAATCTCTATCGTCAATTTAGTACAGTTTAGTACAACTCATACGTAGAATATTGTGTTATGTAATTTAATTTTAATAGTTCATTCCACTCTCATAATATTACATTCCTGGTATTTATATTTGTTTGATTTAGTTGTCATTTACTTATTCTCAGTACTCCGCTGATAAATCAGTTTGTGATTATTAAAATTAATTTGGCACACAAAGTTAGTTAATACTTGTTCTTAGCTGATTACATTACTTGGGTTAAATAGTACTAAGCGTAGTTAGGCTTTGGTTTTAAAGCAATTTAATTAATTTAGGTGTTATTTAGTTGCCTGGACTATAATTATATACTTGTACTTTATACATTTATATATATTATTAGTTTTAGCCAGGATATCTTTTATTTTTAATATAAATTCTGTTACTACTTACTATTACCAGTTTTGAATACATCAAACAATGTATTAAACTAGTAGGTTTCCAACTTGAATTGTAATTTATTCTAGGTATAACATAATGTGAATAACTAATACTAATAATCTTGGCATTTGAAAGTATAATTTTATAATTTTCATGTATCGTGGTTGAATTACTAATGTATAATATTTAATGCAATTATTTTTTAATTATTGTCTAATTCAATTAAATAGGTAGGCAATTTAAGATTTGTTTTGATTAGGTGAATTGGACCAATTAGTTAAATAATACCTAAAAAAAAAACAATATATTTTATTGTGTATTTAAAAAAGATATATGTACTTACACAGATTAATGATGTAGGTACTTTTGATCAGTCCCAGATATATCAGTTCTATATTCTTATTGTACTTATAAGTAACACAAAATGTAAAAATTAATACCTATATTAATACTGTTTTATTACTCAATGAATAATTTGAATATAAAGTATAGAAAATTAAAATTACTACTTATTGTATGTATTTAGGTAATTGCTTTGTAAATAAATTAAAAATGTCTTATTTTATTTAGGTTTCAGAGAATGATGGTTTGTCCAAATATATATGTACTGGATGCTCGACATTGTTAAATGAGTGGGATCACTTTTCTGAGATGTGCTCAAGAAATAACAACATACCCTTGAAACAACCATCTGATGGAGTTGATAAAGTATATTAAATTCACATTATACAACTATTACTACCTACTTATTATATTTTATGTAAATATATCCACCTATTAGGTATTAAAACATAGGTATCATAATAGTACCTACATTATTATTATAAGTGTAATAATTAATTGATATAACAATATTAGAACCAAATTATATAGTATTATTATGTAGGTACCTATTATAAATTTATTAAAGAATAACTAATGGTATTGTTGTTATAGTTTTAATTCTCTATTACAATAATTAATTGGTAGATAATGTATTGTAAGTACTTAAACAAATGTAATTTCAAAATCTATATTTTTTTACAAAAATTACAATACTTATTTGAAAAATGGTTTCATAATATTAAGAATACATTTTTCTTACCTAGCTTATCGGATCTATCCAGTTACCTTCATATTTCTATAAAATATGATAATTATTTTTGGGTTATATACTAGAATAAGCAATTTTTATAATTTTATAATTTAAATATTTATTTTATTTTGTTATGTAAATGTGTTTGGCATTTAATTTGAGATTCTTGTACTTATAAAACCATTCTTCTGTTACATTGTCTGTTATCATATTTTTATTGTTTTTCTTAAATACATAAATTGAAGGAAATGGAAAAGTAGTGCACATACTAGAATTATCAATGTCAATTTTAAAAAACGCTGGGTAAATTCAAATGACGACCTATATATATTATAGCTGTACTAGATTCTGATTATCACCACATGGCCTTATGACATATTTATTTTATTGTTGCACAATCATACTGCATAGACGTAGACCAGTTTTAGTTATCAAATTAATTTATTTTATTATTCATAATTCATAATAAATCATTTATGATAAACTCAAAATTAGTATAATTAACAGTACTATTTTATGTTTTTTAATTGCCATATTCATTAGTCAATACATGGAAATTGAAATTTAGTGAATACTCATGTACCGTTATATCATATTATTAGTTATTAATTTTCATTCTGTTATCAAAAGCTAATACCTTCATAATTATATGTAAATATTGGCTGTGTATATAAATTAAAGCTGAACTTAATGGTTGTGTATATGTATCTGACCAGATTGAAATCGTAAATAAATGTATGATAACCCTATGTATAAATATTATACGCATAAGATAATATAATTAACATATTTGTGGATTATTTTTGTTATTACAAAATAATTTACCTAGACAGCGGTTATTTTTACATTTTTTTCATATATTTACATTCACAATTATTCATTTTTCCAATTGTGTTTCTGCAAAGACATCGCAAAAGCTATTTTGTGTTCATATTTTGTCATTAGATTAAAGATCAAATTTAACATATTTTTTAATTTGGATAAATCATGCCAATTATGATGATTAAAATCTATATTTTATTTGTAATTATTATTTAAGTAACTTTCAATTTGTTATTAAATTTGACTTAACATTTTATAAGCCAATACCAACTACAATATTTAATTAAAAATAAATTATTTTCTATTTTTCAGATACAATTAGGCAGAACTTATAGTAATTTACATTGACAATTTCATTTTTGGATAGCATATTCTATCATTTTGAAATAAATGTAATAAAAAAATACATAGATATAATGTGACCCCTTAAAAAAGTAATTGTTAAGGTAGACAAATAATCATATTTTTTTATTTATTTAATAAGATGTCATCACATAGTTTGTTTTCTCTTTTCGGCATACATGTAACATAAAAAAAAAAAACGTATGCACACAACATAATATTTTTTTTATGTATTTGAATAACCTTAGTCCTTAGAGTAAAATCAACCATTTGCAAAAATGATAGAGAATAATATTTTTGAAGTTGTGACATTGATTTGATTTATGTATTGCGTCAAACAATATAATATCCATTTAAATTAATAAAAAAGTTTTAGGTAATTATTTTTATTTAAAGTTAAATAATAATAAAATATAAAATTGATGTTAAATTCTCAAAAATATTATTTTCCTTAATTTTTACAAATAGGTAATTTTAAGGGATTTTATTCTAAGGTTACTTAAAAATCATAAAAACAATTTTATATGAATATGTTTTATCTATGTTGCTAATGGGTCTGAAGGAGAAAACAAATATCTGGAAAACAGCCAACTTCATTTTATGAACAACAGGTTGTTTTGATGTTTATTATAATATTAAAATTTTAAGAAGTAAAACTTCATAAGTCATCAATTCTATAATGATAGTCAATCTTCATAATTTTTATCATCAATAATTTTAAATTTGAATTTCAGTATACATTTTTTATTTTTATTTTTAAATTGCCAGTTATTGTTTGATTATATAATAAAATTGTTTAATGTTACCCCTAAATATGCATTTTTTTCATGTAATATTTATATTAATTTATAATTATAACTTTTATAGAATGATGATGGTGATGAATTGGTGAACAATTTAGTAATAGACATAACTGATGAAGATGACGAACAAAGTTATACAAGTATGTAGACAAAAATTCAGGCTTTTAAATATTGTATAGGTATTGATTCAGATCTGGATTCAGATTTTTTATATAAGAAACAAAAATGATAGGTACTATAATACTACTATGTATGTTCTAATAAAACCCTGTATTAAATGTTATTAATTATATGATAAAAAAGTAAAAAGTAATTATAGTTGTGACAAGTTTTAAATTTATGGTCTATTTTATGTAAACCATAAAAGAAATAAAATGATAAAATTAAGTAGTTTGACTACTAAAATTAGCTGTGTCTCCGAGGGGCATGCCATCATTACTATGGATATATAATATATTAATACATGATAATAGTTTCAAATAAAAAATATATTAACATTACTACAAGATAATATATTGTTTAATATTTTTGTTGAAACAAAATAAATTATTTGTAAGTAATTACTGTATTGCAACAATTTTAAAATTCTAAATTCTCATTAATGAAGTATTTATTTTTTATTAGTTTGAAACTAAGAGGGATTCAAATTGCTTGTATCTTATAATTTTATGGATATTTTCCGTAGGTAGTTTTGTAGTTCCATACTTTATACTCTAAGAACACATTATTTAATTTAATCAAATGTAATTTTTATTTTGATCTGTTTTTACTGTAGAACTGTACTTACATAACATGTTTCCAAATTCTATGTATAAATAATCATAATAATATTGTTTTGATAAATAAAAAACCCCTATACATATATACACTTAAGGTTTAAAGTACCCTTAGAAAAACTGTGATGAATGGTAAATAATGAAGAATAATTTAAGTGAGGTTCTGGTACATTTATTTAGTTGTACAGTTAAATTTAAAATAGTTTTCAATTAAAATCACAATTTCAAAAAAAAAAAAATCATGATTATCAGTAAAACATTTTAAATTAATAATAGCAAATAATAATTGAAAATTAAAGTTAATTAGTATTTTTTTCTTATAATTAAAAAAATATTCCATGATAATTAATTATACTTAAATAAATAAATATTTTTGAATGTATAAGAAAAACTTTTTCTGTAAATTCTATAAAATAAAATAAATCATCTTCAATATTCACTCCCCTTGAGGTATATAAGAAGATAAAATATAAAAGGCTAAAAACATACAAATTGTACTAATTATTAATTTAAAATTAAGGTGATTTTTTATTTCTTGAGATTTCTATTGTTGAGATTTTCAAAATACATAATACTTTTATTATTTCTCTTTATAATGTTGTTTAGTCTTGTTAACTTAAGAATTATGTTTGATTAGTATACATATTACATTAAATAATATTTTTATATTATTAATTAGTATAATTGTGTTAATATAATAGGTAAAGATAAAAGTAAATCGGGAGCACCTAAAAGATCATTCCTTGGGGAACCATCGCCTGAAGATTATGTATTGATGAAAGAAGAAACTTTCAATTTAGAACCAGTGTGAGTATTTATATAGATTCAATATAAATTATTAAATTTGATTTGTTATAGATCTATACTAATATAATTATATGGATTTGTAGAAAGAATGGACCAACAGGTGTTTTGGGTGACTATTTAATAGAGTATAATAATTCCAAAAAGTTACCAACAGAATTGAGTAATGCTGATAAAGACATTGTTGATAATTTACGTATTCGAAGAGAAGTTTTACCATCCATGTGGGACGTATTCGAAAAGACAATTGAAAAGCTAAAATCAGGTAAAAATAAATTATAAATAATTATATACGTTATATTATACTTATTGCCTGATCAAGTGCCTATTATGATATTTTTGTTTTTGTTTTCAAATAATAAATTTCTTTAAAATTTTATTTTTTTTATATTAATTTCAATTTATTAATTAAAAAAGTTATCTAGTTTTATATAAAAAATGTTTTATCAAATATTTATCTTTATTGTTTTGACTTAAAATATATTTAATCTATCTTATTATTTTTACTATAAAGCATAAATATTTTATTGTTTCTGTTTATTTATTTTAAACTTAAATACAATTAAAATAAGTAGTTAAATCCCCACTACAGGTATTTTAATAATTGAACAAAAAAAAAAAATATATTAACAATAAAATTGTCAGCTCTATTAGAATAAATACTATTTATCGTGACAAATAAGATCTTATTTGTCATGCTATTTTTCCCAGATCAAAATATTTATAGATTCATATTTTTAACTATTGTTTAGTACCCATATAATTACAGTTTTTAAATTAAGTTTGTAAAATACTTGTATTTTTGCTTTTATTTTAGGAGAGTCATGTTCAACAGTAGTAACTCATCGGCGTTATATTATCAACAAAGGCGCATTTCCATGTTCGTTGTGTGGCGAATGTTATGAGTTTGATCAGGGTGTTTGTCGTGATGAAGAAGAACCTCAGCCACCGGTTGAAGTTGATATTCAACAACGTTTATTCATTTGTCCTACTTGTGGGAAATCTTTCCCTCGTCGTAGTTCATGGAAACGCCATCAAATGACTCACGAAGACGTGAAACCATATGTGTGTCGTATTTGCACTAGTGGTTTCAATCGCAAAGAACATTTGATGCGCCATATGTTGTCGCATAGCACTGTTAGACCATTTCCGTGTGAACGGTGTGGTAAACGGTTTATACGCAAAGAGCATTTAGCTAGACATCTTTTGTGTATACCAAGTTGTTCTAATTCGTCTGACATGCCAAGACCTTTTTGTTGTGATATTTGCAAACAGAGATTTGTGCGTAAGGAACATTTGTTCAGACATAGAAAACGAGCCCACGAACATGCATTAATATTGGATAATCAATTAGAAGAAAAACCGTTTGTGTGTTGGCAGTGTGGAAAATGTTTTACTCGCTATGAACATCTTCGTAAACATTTGGATATCCATAATGGTATTATTCCTTCATCTTCATCAGAAATACTTCCTGAAGTAACTCTTTCAGAAATAAGACCCGAACAAACTTCAACAGATATCAAAACAGAAAATTTATCCGATTCTGAAGGTGAACCTGAAGTTCTTCCTCCAGTAAGTGTACTTGAACTGAATGAACAACAACCCGAACAAGCTAGACCAAAACCAAGCACTCTTTGTACCATTTGCAAAAAAACCTTCTCTCGCCGTAGTCATTTATTGCGTCATCTGAAGCGCATACATAAAGTAGAACCGGTGTTGACTAGAAGACGAGTAAACAAATCTGGCGACGAAAATGGAAATTCTATAGATGATACTAAATGGGAATGTCACACATGTGGGAAAACATTTTCTAGACAAGCTCATCTTGAGAGGCATGAAAAAAATTTGCATAGCGAAGAGCGCATGGTTCCTGCCCCATATGAATGTGTGTCTTGTGGCCAGGCCTTCTTCGATAGCAACTTACTCAACCAGCATATGGCAACCCACGGAAATACTGTGACTGATAATTTTGTTTGGATGTGATGTGGTTTAATGTTGGGTTTTTTTATCATTTGATTTTAGTTGTAAAAACAGCTTACACACATTTTAACTATCGGCTTGGCAAAATTTTAAATTATGTTTCACTAAAAAAACGTTTTATAAATACATAGAACCTTATAAATCAATATTGTCTAGCAGTCGATTGTTATTCTTAAGAAAAAAAAATCAGTTACACTATTAATATTGTTTCCTTAATAGCTTCAAATTATGGACACACTATATTGCATTTAGTTTTATTTATTGGCTGGCTCAATTGACTTGCTAATATTTATTTTGTTATTACTATTATTTTATGTATACAGAGTGGTCCAACATGATTTTCTATTTTCCTGTTAGCTAAATGAAAAATTAGGAAACACAATGGGCCGGGCCACCGTACATTTTATACATAATTTTGACATTTTTTTGTTTATTTTCATATTTTGTTATCTACAGTGTAGCCTATTCGGACCAAAAGTCAAACAAAGGCTGTAAAATAATAATTTAAGTATAAAAAAAATGTAATAAAACTTAGTTATTGTGTGTTAACAATCATTGACGTTTATTTACCAAATTGAGAAATTTTTTGTTTACCAATACAAACTTTTCCTAAAATAATAATTACTACATTGATTTATCTTATTGTTATTATATAATATTATACAGGGTGGACTTTTAGTCTGTAAAAAAAAAAAAAAAATACTTGGTATTTTATTATATTTCGTCTTAAACTTGTTTTATTTTTTAAATTCTACAACTTTGTTCAGATTTCAAAGTTTTATTTAATTAACAATAATTAATTGTCATAATTAGGTACATTTTGACTTTTTGATCATTTGTTTAATGCCAAAAATTGTAAATTGTAAAAATGTAATGGTGGGGTACTAATAGTTTTGATTTTGACATGTTTTATTTAATCATTGATAACATAATATTATTTTAAGTTTGAAAGAAACGTGATATTTAGCTTTTTATTGTTTCAGTCTTCAAGCGCGGTAAATTAAATAATACTTTTAACAATATTTAAGTAGAATCAATTGTCTATTATAATATTGTTATTTTATTCTATTGTATACCTTGATTATTGTAACATAGTTATGTTTTGTTTTTTTTTCATCATAATTTTTATTATTATATTATTATTATTACTTACTAAGGTGGTTTTTATTTATCATATTTTATATAAATACATTTAATTTTAATTAATTATAGTTAATAAAAATAGTTGTCATATCACCATGTAACCTTTTAAAAATCTAAAAATATTTAATATGTTTTAAATTATGAAATTTGATTTGTTAGGTAGCGAAATACATATTTCTCTATGAATGGGTAATGTGGCAATTTGAATTCCAATGTTATTTGGTTTTGATCACTGTTTTTTATTTATATATAATTTAATTTAATGTTTTAAATATGTAAATAAATTATTTATCTTGGTTATGACAATTATTTTCTCGAACATTTATGTACTACTATATTTATAATATTATTATTTATCATCATATTCTATATATTATATATATATATATATATATATATTTGTATTAGATATTTAAGACAAAAATGTTCTCTGGAGATGGTGGGTTTTTGGGTTAATTTTTGTTTTTTATCTACACGTTTGCTCAATTTCCATTTTACACAAATAATATTATATATACACACGTGTTATTGTATAGGTTAATTTTATTTATTTTGTTTGTTTTGATTGTTTTAGAACAACATAAGTCTAATATACAATACTTGTAATATTATTATTATTATTTTGTGTTTTCAAACTATTTTATATTTTATTTTATAGTGATACAATTAATGTTAACATTTATTAAAGCACTTTTTATAAATACCTATTAAGTTGCTTTCAAAAATAAGTGTCCCCCCACCACACTCCATTGTTTTTTCACTTATCGTTCGTTTGTTTGTTTATTTAATTTTTATTATTATTATTATTATTATTATTATGTTTTTCTACTAACTTAATTGCAAATGATGCACTTACATTTTTATAAATGACTGAGATATATAACACATTTGTATAATAAATTTTTAATCGTTTCACTATTTTATATAGATATATAATATATATAGTATATCTGTTAAATTTTTGAATGATTAAAAAAAAAAAATATTTGTTTATTGTAAAACTAACCATTACAAATTTACTTGATTTCATACAATTAAAATATGTTGGCCGATATAGATCTATGTTTAATATTATTGTATTCATCTGTGTTATATATTAATTATCAGTTATTTTTCATTGCAATCATTTATTAATATGTTTACTTACATATTGTTATTATTATTATTATTATTATTTAACTTTCAATAGTTCAAAAAATCTTCAGAATAATTATGATGTATTCTATTTAATTGTTTTAACAGTGTTGTTAAGCCTGACATAATAATATATCTTTAGACCGCAAAGTGATATTAAACGAATAAATTCATTTTTTATAAACTGGTTTTAATTTCTTTATATAGTTTATTTGTGTCTTTTTTATTATGTTACTAGCAAAATTATCTAACCTACTGCTGAAAAACCTACTAACAGCTACAGCTATGTCAAAAAGCATTCATACACAATAATAACTTATAGACACATTAACTGTAATTACCTAATCAATATTTTTTTTTTTAATCACCTTACAGATGTTTAAAGAACTTTTTAATTTTTTTTTAGTATCTTAATAACTATAATCTTTGAAATATTAGAAAATTTTAGAGTAGTTTGGATCACGTTCACAAATATAAACCAATGGAAACAAAATATCCAAACTAAGTGTTGGAAAATAGTGGACTACCACTATATATTATGTACCACGAATGAATTTTGTTTTCACTTGCTATCAAAACTTAGTCACATAATAATATTTGATAATTTATTATCATTATTAAAATCAGTAAATACACGTTTAAAATTTAGAGAAATTCACCTTCACGGTATACGAGGTCACCTCATAGTAATCATAGTTGAATCCGTAAAAATGGTGGTATACACCACATCGTTTATATTCACTCCTTTAAAAAGCATAAGCATACAATTTAACCACAATTCAGACACCATCCAAAAACTCCACATAAAAAAACAATCAGATCCCTTTCCAAAATTCACTTTGAAATCTTGGATTTATTTTTGATAGTAAATTAATCTGTACCACTCACCTTGAACAACTAAAAGTGACATGCAAGGCTAAATTGTACATTATTAAAACTCGCTCACCTCACATGGGAAGCAGACAAAAAGTCTTTGTTAAGCATAATAATATATAAAACCTTATTTCTATCACAAATCAACTATGGATCCCTAATCTACAACATACCTAACTAATACTAGATATCTTAAAACGTTGAACCCTATTCATTACGAAGGGATTCGTCTCTATTGGCGCTTTCAGAACAAATGCCACGGAAAGCGTCTTATGCTATGCAGAAGAAATACCCCTCCAACTCATAAGAAATAGGAATACTCTTCTACATTGTATAAAATGAAAAAATAGGTACTCTTAACCACGTAGGCCATATAGCACTTTTTAAAAACCAAAACTCAAACACCAACCGCAATGTCACAAAAAAAACTTATAAGAACAATACAGGACATCTACTCCAATTTATGCAATAAAATGAATATATATATATATATATATATACCTCTAGAAGAAAAAATGATCTTTCAAAAAACATCACCATGGCTATGGAACTTAAAACTCTCTACAGAACTACTCACACTCTCCAAACACGAAAAAACCACAAGATAATTGTATCAAATTTTTACGAAATTATCCAATTTCACTTCCCTAATCACACCAGAATTTACACAGATGACTCTAAGTCGAAACACGGAGTAGGTTTCTCAGTTCTTCACAATCAGACGACCATCACAAACTCCCGGCAATAACAAATATATTCATTGCTAAAAACGGTCTATACAATAGGTACTGGATGCAATAAAACTAGCAAACTCACTTCAAACAAATAAGTTTTTGATATGATAATCAATGATTCCCTCAGCATCCTCACTGCACTTAAAAACCTGTGGCCCAAAAACAAGATTTCCCAAAAATCCCAATGTGAACTAATAGACGCTCAGAAGATCATTGAATTTATGTGGGTAGGTATCTTCATATATGTAGGAATAAATGGGAATGAAAAAGCTGATGAGGCAGTCTTCCTAGCCACTAATAACTTAACCAATAACACCATTGATAAAATAGGTATCATCCAATGACATTATCTATTTATCTATCAAAAAAAAATCTTCTTGTCGTGGTATCACCACTGAGATTTCATCCCACCTATCAACAAACTTAAGTCCATAAAAAGCTCAGTGGAACAGTGACATACACCTTCAGATCTAAGCCAACGTCATGGCCCGAATAAAGATTGGCCACACTTTAGCTACACACTCTTTCCTAATCAGCAAAGACCATCCACTTATATGGAATATATGTCAAACTCACTTCACTATAAAACACATACTCGAAGAATGCCCCATCTACGAACCAACACGCACGTCCCTCAACCTACCGCAGAAGGTACAACATCATACAATTCATCACCAAATGCTACCTCATCAACAAATTCTAATTTAGTCAAACTATGTTGTAAACACACCTTAAATTAACTGTAAATACGTATTTCGTCAATCAATTATTCTTTGTATTTAGTATATATTATATAAAAAAAAAAAATGTTGGCTAATAACCTTAACAGTTGAAGCCTGTAAACCGTTAAAAAAAACCACACCGTTACTTTATGGTTGGACCAATTAGTGAATGGCAACATTTCAGGACACGACACGACAAGGAATAATGTGAACCCGGCTTAACTAAATAAATCCCTAAACTGGTTACAATCACATAGTAGGTAGATATGAACCACATAATGAGGAAATTCTGTAGCGGAAAACGTTTTGCAGAACGAACGCCAACGTTTGAAACGTTGAAAAGGTAGAAATTCGTGAGCGCTTGGCTATATTTAACCGCGGTATAAAACATAAAAAGTTATCGTGATAGTAAAGGCCGGTTTCCACTACATAGGTGTACGTGTACGTGTATAAAAATACTTGTCTGTGATTGGTTGGTATACATGGTAAGCTTGTGGTATACCAGGAAGTTTATACGTTCTTAAAGGTGCCTTTACACTGTATCGTGTCGTCCATAAGATTATTTGTAGTTTTTTTTATCACGTGATCTCGGTATCAATGGTATCTATTAGGTAATGAATGACCACGTAGCATGTAACCTTATCAATTTCCTTTATATTCAATTTTGACAGAAGGTTGTTGATAATAACTAAACCACCGTTACCGCACGATGAAAAGTTGAATATTTTTCAACTTCACGGTAACACCTGGTAACATGGTATATGAATTATGTAACCACAATGTTCAGCCAATCAAATCACTGTAATAAAAACACGATGTTTACCTAAATTATGGACGACACGATACAGTGTAAAGGCGGGTTTCCACCACATACGTGTACGTGTATGTGCATAAAAATACTTTTCTGTGATTTGTTGGAACGTATAAAGTTTGTGGTATACCAAAAGCTTACCATGTATACCAACCAATCACAGAAAAGAATTTTTTTATGCACGTACACGTACACGTATGTAGTGGAAACCCACCTTAAAGGCACCTTAACACACATACAACCATGATACCATGAAGTTCGATCCAATTCAACTATTTCAATTATTTTGTATGTTTAACGGTATAACTTAAGCGATAGCAGCAGTAACCAATTTTAAAATCTTAAAAATGTGTTAGGTTATTATAATATTAAATTATATTGTTTTAAAAGTTAATTAAAGTGTATTTACGCTATAGAGTCGAGCCAAATTATAGTAAATTAATTTACCGCTAAAATTAAGCGCTTACCAGTTACCGTGCTTAACAGATTATTTTTCATGACGGTCGTGTATGTACGTACGTGTGTGTTGATAAACGTGAACGTACACGGGAACGTTCCTGTGGAAACCCGCCTTTATGATAAAAATGTATAAAATAAAGTCAACCGCGGTTTCGGTTTCTAAACTTAACAGACCAAACGCTGGATCACGGCGTTTGCAATGTATGAAAACGTTTACTGCTCCGTTTATCAAACAGACGGTCCGAATTTCTCCGTTATCAAACGTTTGCAACGTTTTCCGCAACAGAATTTCCTCCAAGTATGTGGATGTTACCAAGTATGTGGTTGATACCATGTATGAGGTTATACAAATGTAATTTAATGTAACCAAGTTATTTATACCAAGTGTGTGGTTGTTACCGTGTATTCGCTGGAGTGTTTACATATTTCTTTCAGGTAGCCATAGTTTTGACACATTTACTTCATACCTAATGTAGTTTATTTATAGGTTTAACCTATTTCATAAAGTATATTAATGTTGAATTAAAGGAACCTGTGATTTGTGGGCATGAAATGAGAAAATTGTTTCAGGGTAGAATCTAGAAGCAGGAAAAGCAACGACGACTCAAAGAAAAACACTTGCTCGCTCTTGGCGGCGTTTTTGTTCGCTTCACTTTATTTATTGAGCTCAGTGAGATTTAGTAGACTATAATTTATCGTACACTGCAGATATACATATTATTATATGTAATTATATAGTACTTAAACGTATATATTATATTATTATACATTTATATTTGATATTATGTATAACTTAAAATAATATTACTGACACGTAAACAATATAAACAATAATAATAATATACATAATATAATACTATATACGTGTACACATATACACAGGCATAGAATCATATGCGTTCAATAAATATGTGTAAGCGCATAAGTACATTTATGTCGTCTTACATAATATATAATTTATATTATATTATATATATATATGTATTTTGTTTGCTAACACAAAGAACGGAAGCACCCAAATAGATAATATAATAATAATAATAATAATTAGAACCTTATAGTGTTTTTTATCGTTGACACAAACTTTTTTTTCACGAAGGTAAAACATAATTATATAATATTACGTTTCGTCTAACAGAAAATACAAACAGGTGGTAAACAAGTGAATATAAGGTAATAATAGTAATATAAATTATAATAATATAATATAATAAACAGTAATTATTATTATCAGAACGAAATTAAAACAATTTGTGACAATAAACTACACATAAAAACTTAAAATTATAACAATATTTTTTCTCATAGATTCACATTAACCTAACACAAGATTTAGAATATCCGATGGTAGTTATTTGTACATTTTAATACAACTACCGTTTATCATTTAATTAATTTGTATTATATTATTATTATTATTTTAATACGTTATTAATTCTAAGGAAGTCAAATTTTTTTTTACGTCAATGCATAAATATTATATTATATACGACGTACGTACAAACGTATAAATTATGCTTATTACACATCCTAGTATATGTAGCATTGATTTGATATTTTTTTAAATATTTTTTATCATTAAAATGTGCGAATCACAATTAGTTGAAAGTGCTTTTAAAAAGTGTACGTAAAATAAATCAAATCGCATAGGCCTATAACGGTTATAATAATAATAATATTACAGTGATGTCGTCTACGGAGTTAGAATATTATATACCTACTTATATTATAGCGTATACATAATATAATTATATTATATATAATGGGTATACTAATTCGCCACTGTTATCTCTTTTACTATTGATTATTATAAATACACAAATCGTTTTCGTATTATTCCCGTTATTATTTGTTTGGTTTTAATTTTACATATATGTTTTTACTAGAGAACGGGCGTGTAGCTGCTAAGACACATCATCATGACGGCGACACTCCGGACGAATATCGATTGATCTCAATGATGTTATCACAAAAATGCGTATCGTACATAATAAAATATCGCATGGTAGGGATTCAATATCACGCATAGTTCGTGGCGAAGGCGTAGCCAATGGGAGAGGGTTGAGGTGGCTGCAGCCATCCTGGAAATTTCAGGAAATGTTAAAATGCTGAGTGTTCTGTGAACTTATTACGTATGATTTAATATTTAAATTGTAATTTATATGGAAGTTGCTACAAAATGTTATATATCTAAGGCATCAGCATACCAATCATTTAAAAGGTAGTTAGAAGACTCTCCCCCCCCAAAAAAAAATCTTGGCTAAGTCACTGAACATATTATTGAGATATTGTCTAGATTTCTCGACTGAAGTTCAGTTCGTGAATCACTGGGCACGCGACGATATCACTGAAAATGTAAAAAAAAATATTTTGTCCTAAAATTATATATCATATTCACGTAAAATAAATATGTCAATTTGAATTTTTAAATTTAATCGTATTAGAATATAATATTGATCAATTGAACAACAATATTATAATCATATCGTTATTATTTCGTAATTTTTATAATAATTTTTTTTTGTTTTATTTTTTTTTTATATATACACGCGCATTCATTATTTATTAATTAATCGTATTATATAATAATATACTATATATATATATAGTTTTGTCGTTTACAAAAATAATTTCAAGAAATCAAAACTGTGTTTGCTTCAACAGCAGGAAAGGAAAATCGTAATAACACGAAATGATAATAATAATACATTAATAATAATAATTGAATTTTATTTACTGTTAAAACTTTGTTTAATTTTGTTCTCATCTCCTCGATAATATTACTATATACATAGGTATTATTGTATAGTAGGTATAATAAAAACGAATGAGCGATATTACATTCGTCGACGATGCAATCGACTCCGAAATACGTACAATATATTATTTTATACATAATTTTTTATGTATAATACCATCATGTTTATATTAGTATATTATATAATTTCGGAATATGTAATATTATATTTACACATTATATCATTAAAGTGGCATTAAATCAATTTTGAATTATTTTATTTATTTTTTGTTTCCAGTATATAAAACGCTACAGAACTTTGTATTTTTTATTCATTCTCGTAATATTCAATATTAAACAATAATAATAATAATCGTCATTTTAATTTTAATGTTTACACTTTACAACAATAATAATAAAGGAATCAAAATTTTTAAAAGCGCCTAAAAGTCATATCACTATAATACCTATAAACTTATCATCGCAGAACTTATTTTGTGTGCGCTTTTTTCGTGCAATAGGAGACTTTACATAATAAAATAAAATTATAATAATATTTTGGAGATTTAAGACAACGATCGTGTTTCGTGTCGATGCGTCGATTTTTCTTGGTTGCTGTATAAAATAATAGATATAATAATAATGTTATCTGTGTAAAATGTACCTATGTTATTTACAGCTAGTATTGCAGAAATAGAACTTTTTCGAAACGATTAATGGCGTTATATAAAAAAAAAAAATACAATTATTTTCAAGCTCTAATCGAAATTTGGGTTACTTATAATAATATTATTACTTCGAATCTGTACAAACTATATATTTTAAATATTCATTTATAGTGACAAAACATTCTTATTTTCATAAATAAAGATTTTAGGCATTTTTAATGTTTTTCAAATTTACACAAAGCAATGGAAGCATATAATTTTTAGGACTTGAAAATTTTTTTAGCAAATATAATGAAATTCAGCTGGAATTGAAAGGTTAATTTGGCGGGATGGGCGGAGATGAGAAATTCATCTCTATCATAATATAATATAAAACCTTGTTAATACGTTGCCAAATAAACGCTCAGGTAAACATATAAACCTATAATCGTTTTCGAGAATGAATTAGAAATATTAACAGTTATATGATAACAATTATTGTAATCGTAATTAGGCCTAAATATTACGATTCAATATCGAACATCGAAAACATGGTTGAGCACTGCAGTGTATAGTATCTTAAATCACGTCACTAAGAAAATAAATATTACTATAACGTCAAAACATATCGAAATTCGAAAACTTGACGTGACAATCGCTACCCCAAGGCTATTTAATTATAATAATGATACTAATACAGATGCCAGGTACCTACTATTTTAAATTTTATTTGTAAAATATTTTATTCTGAGACAGAAAGTAATCATAGATCATTTGATTCACACGATAAATGCCACATAAAAACGAAATGTCGGTTGGACATTGTAAAGTATTGTGATATAATTATTATCACAACGTTTGAATGGTTAGGTAAGATTACAATAAATTATTTAGTTCTATAATAATAATTTAGGACTTGGGTAGTCATTTTGCTATTTTACATCGGAATACATATTTTTATTTTATAGACGGAATGTTTTCGGAAAAAGGATTTCAAAATATCTTATGAGACGGTATTTTTGTTTGGACATATATTTTGTTCATAGAATATTACAGAGTGGTTTTTTTTTTAGGTTGATTTCGGATGCTTTTTTTCTTTTAGTTGGAGCGATAAAATAGAAAGCTGATCACGCAAAAACCCCGCAGATATAATAAAGAAGAAAATCCTGTTTATACCTATGTAGTATGTATGATGTTATTATAAATAGGGTTCATATTTATATGATTTTGAATTTTATTTTTGTTGGTCGAAAAAAATAGCTGGTTTATAGTTGTATACCAAAATGTGTTTCTGGCTTAACGATATTGCACGGTAATATTATGTAAGGCGTATTTTAGGATTTCATCTACTTATTTTAATGTATAATTTAGATTTTTCTAAAATAAAGTATCTACTTACATTTTTATATATTTAATATTTCAGAAAATAACAAACATGGTGTTTGATTTTCAGGCTCAAAAAAAGTAAAACTAAAAATTATTTTTAAAGAAAGATTATTAAATAATTAATGTTTTTTAATATTAAACATTATAAATTTATAATTTTTATTTTAAAGATCACATTTTTATTAGTAAATATCTGAGGTAAAAACCAAGGTATTCAAAAAGTAATAATTTTTATATTTATCTTTGCTACTTTGGTATTAAAATATTTTTATATAACTACATTAGAATTTACTTTTTGCTTAGAGCATATTTGTGTGCATAATTTGTTAATTTTTAGGGCATATCATCATGAATATTGTTTAGTTGGTTTTTAGGGCATATAATTCTCGGCCCTATTAATCACTTAATAATAATGTTATAATTGTATAATTACTATAGTAATAATAATAATTTAATATACTCGGAATCCAGTATTTGTTTGTAGTTGAGCTCTTATACTAAACCTAGATAAAAATTTTATATTTTATAATAGTATTATGTTAATATATTATAAAGTCATTGCTGTAATTGTCGTCGTTGTGCCGCAAATCTGCAAATAAGTCTACTTGTCCGCCTCGAGTAGCACGAGGTCATCGGCTACCACGTCACTGATGTGTAAGTAGATGATCCAATACATGAGATTAAAACACACGAAGCACACTGGGAACACGATTCTCGAGTACTTATCGATGTCGCTGGGCGTAATTCCGTACAGCTTATTGATGTCCTTGTTAGGATGCATGACGTGCTGCGGCTGCAACTGAGTGACGTTGCAGTCGTCATCCCCTCGGCCGTTGATGGTGTTTTCCAGCGATCCACCCTTGAGGTAGGTCTTTGAATCGTGACCCTTGAAGCGCAAATTCTGGAACAAACGAGAATTCTTACAAGGTGCACTGCGACTTATGTTTTAAACAGTTACTAACGGTTTTAAAGTAGAATTGCGTTCAACTAAAGTGATTTTAGGCTAATTTATTAAACCAAGTAAAAAAAGGCATTTGTTATTTAATATTTTGTTCACTCATTAGCCTTTGAAATTTGCAAAAAAAAAAAAAACATTGATTATATGTTTTTTCTATTGTTAATTATTGTATATAAAAAATGAATCACGAAAATATATCGTATTGAATTTATTAAATGTGATTAATTCAAATGTCAATAAATTTATTTTTTTTATTTTAATAATAATGAATTATTTATTATAAAGTTTATTGCAATAATACAAATATTTTTTTACAAAGATTTTACATATTTTATATGTATTTAATATTGCAGCACCCCCGGTAAGCAAGCTTGTGCTGGGGGAGCAGTTCTTAATATAAAAGATAACAGTTTAATAGTATACAATTTAGTATGGATAAATAATTAGAATCTAGATACAATATAGGAATAAAGTAGGGTTTTCATTTTAAAATATCATGTTAACAGAAATAAATTAATATAAAATATGCAATAGATATAATATAGTAGTAAATTAAGTGTAAAATCTATGTATACAATGATGTTGTTGCACCAATGATTTCAAATATTAAAATAAATACTTCACTGTGTGCTTTTTTTGGGGGGGAGGGGGAGAGGAAGTGCACTCAATTATAAGTAAATGCATTGTTTATTATTCATATGTGCTCAATTTTCAGCCTATATATGAGATGCAGGAAACAATGGAAATTCATCATTTATTTTCTTCATACAAAGCCTTATGGAAAATATATTACTAATGAAATAATGATACAACTAACTATAAAACACTACAAGATACTTTCTTAAATTTATATTTTGGAGAGGTTAGTGACCGAAGTAGAATAAGCTACAATCAGAAGGACCTATTGCTTAATAAAATGCATGATGAACGTGTATTACCTAAGTATGATATATCTAAACATATTGTAGGGTTAATCAATAAGTTTTATTTAAAAAAATAAAATAAAATCTATAATTTTATAATAGAATTTTTGAACTTGTAATAAACTATGCTACACACATTGTGTTAAAGTGTATATTGAATAACTAACTAGGTTTTTCTTGTGTGTATGGTATGTTATTTGTTTACTCGCTGAATCAAACCGTTTAGAATTTTAACCGTAAAACTAATCTCGTCTGGAGTATATTTGACTCTGATACAATATGCTAGCAGGTATCTGGTATATAATAGAACTTAGTTTTATTTTGGTCAACAAATCATTTATTACAAAAACACTCACAGCTTGTCTTGGTGGGTGGTCCATGTCTCCAGAAAGAATTTGGCCACCGTGACCACTATGGCCACTATGACTATGTCGAGGGTGGCTGTCGTGTCCACCATAGCTCGCAATGTGGGAAGGTGGCAAGCCGTGACCAGACAAGCCGTGTGACAGCGTATTGTGGCCGGTGAGCGTATTATGGCCGGACATGTTGCCATGGCTGGAGCGCGACTGTTGATGTGAGTGCGCATGGCTGAGTGTGTCATGGCCACTCTTTTTCTGTTCAGCCATCTTTTGTATGGCTAGGAAACGATTTTTCCTCATTTGTATCCTCTTTGCCATATATCCGACAGTGGCGTATTCTGTTTAAAACGAATAAAGATTTACTAAATTAGGTGATATATGGTATGCGGTATCATAATAATGAAGTTGGAAATCATTTATAGCTGACATAGCTGAAGTTATTATAAAGTAGTTCTAAATTATTATAAAAACTAATATCTTATTCAATTTTGTTACAATAATTTTTAACTTTAATTTACTTATTTAGTAATTTTACAGTTTTATAAAAATAAATTGAATAAAATTTTAGGCACCTATTCAAATAAATAAAAGAGTGATATTTTTTTATTTAGAAAATAGTGGTAAGCAAACAGCGAGCAAAAGTAATGGAGGAATACCGTATCTCATTTTTAGAAGAAAAAAGCTAAAATTATTAAATTTGTTAACGTTTAACACAATAATACAGAGATTGTTTTATTCACTAACCCAACAGCGAAGCGAACACCATGACGAAACATGTGCCCAAGTACACGTCGATAGATTTCACGTACGATATCTTCGGTAGCGCCGCGTTTGTGGACGACATGAGCGTGGTCATGGTCAACACGGTGGTGACGCCCAACGCCACTCTGGCCGGCGTGGCGTTTCGGTTCAGCCAAAAACTTACCCAGGATATGATGACGATCAGTCCACTAGGTATATAAATCTGGATCAGATAGTAGCCCATGGATCGTACGAATTGGATTTCACATGCCAGTCTCGAATAATTACCTGTGTAGCGTATAATTAGTATGATACACATAGAAATCGGATTCGGATGTGGTTTAAATTGTATTACGATTTGGGTTCGAAACCGTTTCAAAATTGATTGGTTTTAAAAGAAATAGTTTTGAAATTTTTATATTTTATTTTAAGTTTTAAGTTCAGTGTTTTATAGCTTTTAGTTTTTGTTTCAAGAATCGATATTGCAATGTTTTAGTCTTGGTTTTTTCGTAATAGCATAAGGATTTCTGTTAAGAAATTCAAATATAGCTAATATTTTCTTCTTATAAAATAACTTATTTTAACTATAATCGTAAAAGTAGTATTAATTTATAATTAATTTAAAAACAATTGAAATAAAGAAAATGGGAGTGAGAGTTTAAATTATAACGTATTTGGTTTTATGAGTGTGATTTTTTTAAATTCTTGAGTTACATAAACAGTTTTTTATTGGTTAGGTTTAAATAATGGTTTTAATATGGTTTAAAGATGTTTGGTTTTGGTTGCTATTACAATGACGGCAAATAAAAAAACAGTTTTATGAAATGTTCGAATAATTGGTTTCGAGCCCTGACTACGACTATTTTTTGTGGCTATACAACTATTATATAAAATATGACGGCAATGAACGTAAACCCTACTAAGTTTATCGGTTACAGACATTGACCACGGCCTGTCTAAATAGAGCGTAGTACATCTCCACAAATTAACTTCGCGGGAAAACAATATTAAACGATATTTACATTTTCCTATTTAAAATTTTTATCCTTGATTTTTTTTTGAAAATTATAATGTAAGAGTTTTTAATATAAGTGGCTTCGATACATAATATATTTTTTTATTTTTTATTAATATTTTCACTCATTTTTACTTTCATAGTATTCTATCAAAATATATATTAAAAAAATATCTCGTTGCAGTACCTCTATAACAATAAAATGAATTTACAATTTACTGATATATTATAAGTATAGAAAACTTATTGATGATTTAAAACATTTATATAATAATTAATAATTATACCTGATCAGATATGTAATTAAATGTTTCGATTAATTTTTACGTAAGAATACTGTTAAATAGTTTTATTGCAAATGTAATCACTGTACAAGTTAACGTTTAGTAAACAATATAGGGAATTGATTTGAAAAAAGTTCATTTTACAAAAAGGCTCTTTATTTTTTAGGACACAAACTGCTTTTTATCATGATAGGTTAATTATGTTAGCCATTTTAGCCAAAAAACATAAAATTTTCTTCATTTTTTTCTTTCTAAATTTGGCGTTTACTGTGTTTCTTCAGAAGGGGAAGAATACTTAATTACTTCTGTTATCGATGACATGATTAGATGGCAGTTTTTTATCCAGTAAAGTTGCTAAAAAAATAATGATTGCTATAAGTACAATCATAGTTTTATTCATGTTACTATACAACTCAGTATTTTAATTGAATAATTGTATAATCATATACGCCGAGTTTAAAATGTCAAAAACAATACAATTGTCTATTACGTTGTTATACATTTTTTTTATATAATATTATTATTATACTTGCGTTGGAAATGTTTTTTCGTCAGAAACATTACCTGTTGTCAAGCTAATTTCCATAGCTCTCTGCCGATGTCCCAGCACTTTAAACTGAGGCAAGGACACTTCGTTGGATACACCAACTGAGTTTGGTCCCTCATTCCACTTATACCGGATGTCTCTCATCGTATAACCAACTGGGGAAATCACAAATACACACCTCTAACGTTTAGACCTGTCTTCAAAGCCGGAGACCCACCCATCACGTGTCGGGCACGCGTTCGACAGAATATCGAACGAGATATTAATATATTATTTTTTATACATCATATTATAATTATTATGACATTAATCGTACTACCAATAATTAATATAGTGTACAATATTGATACTTGTGTCCATTAAATATCGTAAATCGTACGTCGATTCACATATAGTAAAATGTTATACGATATTGTTTAAATTATTTATTGTTATTATGCGTAATCGCGTGATTATAAGTCGCGTGTGCGTGATGGTTAGGTCGCGTGTTAATAATCTACCTGTAGATAAGTTAATTTCAGTGGCCCTCTGCCTGTGCCCGAGAATTCGGAACTGCGGCAACTGCACCTGGTTGCTAATCCCGACCGATTTAAAACCACTTTTCCACTTGTACCGGATATCACGCATTGTGTAACCGACTGCGAATCAACGTGACAAAAAATGAAAAAAAACCATCAGTACGCGCAGAACGCCACGCGTCACTCAACACAGGCCGTTGCAATACAAATTATGATTATGTGACGCGTGCGAAATTTTAAGATAAGTCTATACATAATAAAATATAAAATTATATTGTTGTTGTTATAATTTTCATAATAATATAAAATATGTATGCGTAATATAAGCATCTTCTTATGTGTGAGTGTGTGTGTGTGTGTGTAGTATATTTTTTAAGTGCGCGGATTTAAAAGTTGTATTATACTGGTTGATCTGTTCAACGTAAAACACTCATTATTTGAAAAACTATTAATGTAGTTATTTGGAAATATTATTTTTGCATATATTTCAGTCGTTAAGAACAACGTTTCAAAAATAGCTGTGTGCTAGACTGTGTGCTAGCTGTGTGCTCTACCCTTTCCAAGTGAAAAAACATTGATAAACACCGATAAGATCGTTTCAAGGAACCGATATGAAAAAAAAATGAATATAAATTATATTTATCATTTGTTATTATTATAATTTTTTTTTAATGACAATATGCATTTTTAATTCCTTATTTCAAAGCAATTTTATTTTGAAATATTTCGATGTATAAAAATAGAATTTTAGACGATTAGCTTAAGAGATATATTTTAAGCATTTATAGTTTAGATTAGAGGTGTATATCATAATATAAAGTAGTATAACACGCGTTACCATAAAATATTGATTCAATACTCGGCTCGTCTAAACTTCAAATACGAGTACTTATAATAATTAATGAACTACTTGTCTGAAATTTGATTTTTATAAATTGAAATACTTTAAATAATATTCTACTCAGAACTATGGCACTATAAATTAATGTTGATATTAAAAAAATTTAATATGACAAACAATAAAATATATAATTTTTTAATGACTTAAAATTATGTAAATATTTTTAATACCATTAATATTTTCAAAAATAATAAGTGTCTTGCATTTAATTGATCTTCCTGTAGGTTAGTAGATTATTTAGTAAAAAAATAAAACATAAAATTATGTGGTTTATATTGTGATGCGTGCGCGTTGTATATTATTGTCAAACGTCGAAGAAAAATGTAATAAAATCATATTCGCGTGATGGTTAGTTGGCAAAAATTCGTTGATAATAATAATATATTGTTATGTAGCGTAATTTTATTTTTTTTTTTCGTATAATATATTTTAGGTATGCAGTTATAGGTGCAAAGTGCCTGGTCCTTCTCTCCTCGGGCACGTGGCTCAGTGCTGTATGCTGGGTAGAAGGACACCGAAATTAACAAAAAAAAAATGTACAGATAGATTTTTTTTGCAGTCATTATCATACAATAATGATCAATCAATAATATATAAAATAACAAAATATGCATCATATAACGTTGATAGACACTTACAGCTCTCGATTTCGATGTGACACAGCTGTCGGTCCATTGGGAAGTACTGCAGGTTCATGGGACACGACGCGGTGATCGTCAAACTGTACACAACATGGAAAACGTCATACATATTATTATAATCATTATATTATATAGGTATAGGAGTACTCATACTCACATCGCGACAATTATAGTATTAAATTACCGTTAAAATACATTAGTTACGTCACATATCCATGACATATCGTATTTTCGCGCTCATCTGGGACCGTATGTTGTAGTAATATATTATAAAATATGTACAACACTATAGCTCCGGGTTGGTATTATATATTATACATGATCTGTCCGAGTATATACGTATTTATAATTCGATCATCGTCTTGCCAATAAACACGAAACCGTTTCGTGCAATACATGTAATAATATTATATTTAACGCGTATGACTTTAACGTTTCTGCAGGAGATGCACTGCGATGGAGGTTATTTTACGAACAGCAAGTACAAAATTATATATTATGCGATACAATTATTTTAGATTTTATAAAATCATTTATTATCGAAATATAACATCTATGTAATGTATTTACTTTAGGCATAGGTAACTTATACTCGCTTAGTTGCACAGAAATGTGTATTTATACGGTGGAGGACGATGAAAGATAATTAGTTCTTTCACAACCTCAAAATAAATTTTATAAAAAATTATATATTATGTTAATAATATATGTCAACATTTTACATAGATATACTATATATATTATATTATATAGATTAAAATCCATTTTCAAAAAATTTTAATCAAGATGTTGTTTTTAAAATTGTTTAAACAAATATTACCTTATCTTAAAATATGATATATATTTAGTTGTATAGTTATTATCTATATTATATAATCAATTTATACAATGCTATTTTTACTTCTATTTAAAAATCAAATTGATTAAAAAAGAAAGAGAAGATATTCTGTAATTTCACCGAAAAACAAAATATTTTAGACTTCAAACGGATATTCACTGGTAACGCTGCACTTACCGTTCCACGCGGTGTTATAAAATATTTCATTTAAAATATATAATATTATCGCTCCAAACATTAAGGAAAACATGATATCGAAATAACATAAACAAAAAAGTTACCTACGTACAATGAAGACCGCCACCCCAATGAATATAATATTATATAGGTACTGAATATTGTAATGTACATCAATAATATGATATAGATAATAACTTTTTAGGTATCAGGCTATAATATACATTATTATTTATTACAGCGTGAAAATCATAATTTATATAACTTTGTACACAATAATACTCTATTTTTGCAATAGAGAAATTTAAAACCACAATATTATGATGTAGGTAAGGTATATTTATCATAATAAGATAATTTCAAAGATGATTTCTACGTGTGATTGTATCTATAGAAACTGGATATAATTTGCCCTACACGTGACTACATTCCCGCACAACATTTTTCAAATTCCTCAAGTTTTACTGATAGCAGACATATGACAAAATTTGGATGTATGTATGACTTTCAAACTCGTAAAATTGACTCTACAACATTTCTATCCCTCATAATTTTTTATGTACTTTCTGTTTATATCCGCTTACATCATGATACGTTTTACATCAATAAAATAATAATAATAATCTAATAAGTAGTCATGTCATAAAATTTACCGAATGCTCCGCGTTATGCTCCCTGAATGGTGTATCCGGATGAATTCGTTACTGGTAGTCGCTATGTGGAAATATGACTGTTTCTCGTTGACGAAGAACGTGTCGGGCACCCAGATGTTTTTTATGAACTCCGATCCCACGGACAGGGTCTCGACACCCGGCCGCTTGGTGAACGCCAACCGGGGATCAGTCCAAAATTGTCTGAAGTAGAAATCTAATGTAAAGTCCTATATTTTTGAAGTAGGAAAAAAACAACAAAAACGATTAGTCTCATTGTACTGGTAAACAAAATACAATAATAAGTCGAGTATTTCAAACCTTTCACTGAACGCTTTACTCTACAGGGCTGGATTTAGGGGAGAGGGGACTGAGTGAGATGCAGACCTGGGATATTTATAGTTGTGTTGTAATTTAACGGAAAATAAAGATTATATATTTAATTTAAATTTATATGATTTTATTTTTCTATTTTCTATTACTTATATTTAAAAAACTCTAGTGTAATAAACAATAAGAATATACATTTAAATAACTTAACGTTATAGTATGATTTTACTAACCAATTTGAACGTTTTTATAATTTATTATTTGTAAGTTAATTAAATAAGTGACAAGTTATAAATATTTAATGATAAAAATATGCTGTATTCTCTTGTTTATTAATTATTGGGGGCCACTTTATTATATCTAAATCCACCCCTGGTTTTGCAGGTAAAGTAATTGGAAAAACGATAATAATTATAATATTAAGACGTATTTGACAAATCAAACTTTTTTATTGTAATAATATAATATTATTATAAAAGAGCTAATAGTAAGTTATGTTGGTTTCAAATACTCGACGTATTAATGTTAGTATTACTATTATGTTTTTATTGCATTTTGATGATGAAAATAGTTTTGATTTTAGAATGAAATAATAATGATTTACTCGAAGTGTACTACGCTATATTATAATAATTTTCACTTGTTAATTAAAAGATGAATTTAAACTTAGACTGCGTATAATATTATTGTTCTTAAATATATAAAATGAAAATGTCTATACATGCAGTTAGCAAGCCTAAATCCAAAATTGCACGCCAAGGACTTGCGTAAGTGCGTTTGGTAAAATGTCCATTTGTTTCTTTCATTAAGTACAGTGATATTCAAACGTTGCGTGTCATGCAATCTATCTAACATGCGTTGAACATGCAATTTTAATTGACCATGCACCATTTGTCGGCTAGCACGGAACATCCATAATACAATATATTATTATAATGAAAGCTAAATGGTGTGAAAACGTTTAATAAAGTATGTATACAGAGGGAAACATAAGTATTTCGGCGTTGATTGCTATAATTAGTATTTGAATTTTCACTAGTCTATAATAATTGTAATACGCATTCACGTAGTCAGAAAGGAGGGGTTATTGAAAGGGTTCATGGGCGTTTTAAACCTTACGGTTTCTATTTTAACTCTAACCACGCTTTTGTCAAACTTTTTCGGGTTATGCCTAAATGAAATGTTACCTATAATGTTATGTTATATTTACAGGGAATGCCTGCAAGGAAATGCATCTCGCTCTAATACCGTTAATTTTATTTTTCATAATATATTAATTTTAGAGACTCAAATTTTTGACAAATATTCAACATCAATTTTTATTTATTTTTATTTTATTTTATTAAAATCAAGTATAAAAATATAAGATAGGTAACACTTAACGTTGTAGTTTCAACAGCTAAAAAAACATCACGTAATTTAAATATATGTATATATATTTTATTATTTTATTTGTTTAATTTTGATTAATAATATGATTTATGTAATTGAAAAAATTTTGAGATTGATTTTAAACAGTGATCTATTAAAAATATATTATGTCCATGCTAATATATAAGTAAAAGAAAAAATTGTAAAACCCCTCCCACATATAAATTTTGGCTACGCATCTGCTTCTAATGTATGATATAATATTATGTATTTTAATGGTTAAACTAAATATTTTCTGAACTTTTTATGAGATAAAAGCACTACCTATAAGCTATAGTTATATACATAAATATTATAATTTAATATCAACGTAGGTACGATACTTCTAAAACATGTATTCTCGTCTTTAACCGTGAAACATAACAATGTCTTGTTATTCAATAGGTAATTGTTAGTTTATATAAACAGCTATTTAGATACACTGTAAGTATATAATATCATGACATCAATTGACTGTCTTATTGCTAGTCACAGACAATACTATTTTTATAGTTTGATGTTTATATTATACTATTATAAATATTTGTATAGAACAGACTAAAACATAATGTAATATAATTTAACAGAATTTCGTGTGTTGCAGTTGGGATCTGCCACCGGTGCGCAAGCTGAATGAACTTATTGAAATTCAAACACTGAAACGGACGTGACCTTTGCCGAAAAAAAGGAAACAGTTTTTGGAAGGTTTTCAGAAAAAAGAAAATAATAACGTTTGCCTTTTTCTCCACCTCTCTTTACATTTTGCGGTATACTTTATTGGCCCGCTCCCGTGATAACGCAATGCGGCGGACGACAATAAAGGTCGTTGAGCGTAAACTTTGTTTAAAATAATAACATATATATTATGTATGTTCGAGTATAGTAATTATATAGCGCAGCATGGTGTAGGTATATTGTAATATATTATACACTGTTATTTCCGGGGAATGACCAATTATATTATGTGCCTGGGTTAAAGCGGTGAGACTTATCTGTGGCGCCCGGAAACGACGCCAGGTGGTCCGAGTATACTAGGAAGGGGCTAGAGAAAAAAAAGTTACTGAAAAAATAACGATAAATAAATAAATCAAAATATAAATCGAGCTCATTTACCGGTCAACCTTTCCGATGCCACCCGCGTCTAGCCGAGCAAAACATGCAAAACACCTCACGCGACAACACCGCCGTCGGATATTTTGTATTCAAACTTAATCGGCCGTATAGTATTATTACACAGCCTTTGCGCGCGGCTAATCGAAATTATTATACACCACACACACACACACACACACAAATTACATTTATATAATATGTACATTACACACTGTAGGGTGAACTATTTAACTGGAGATATTAAATTTCCAAGTCAACAATTTATATTTTTGAAAAAAACATGGTATTTTTACGTAAAGTTAATCTTAAATTATAGTAGTTTTGGCCATATTCTGAAAAAACCTGTAAACATTTCATACTGATTTTTGTACTATTTTGAATACTATTTTCGAAATAATGTTACATTTGTTACATTACTAAAATGGCTTAATATAACTTTCAATTATAAAATTCGGTTTTAATATTTTAATACAAAACGATAAAAAAATATATTGTTTAGTAATTTTTTTAGCTATTTTTTTTTTTGCTCAAATATTTTATATAATGTTTAATTATGTGGAGACAACGTTATTGAAACAGAACTATCTACTAAACATTATCCTGTTCATGACAAACATGTCATGACAGGACAGAATAATGATACTCAAATAAGGGATGAATCCGTTTTAAACGGAGTATTTGATTACTGTGTACTCGTATTATAAATGGTTTTACAGTATTTTTTTAAACTAAAAACACTAAAAATCATTGAAAAGAAAAAAAAATGTGTCAAATATATATAAATATATACACTTTATATTTTAAATTTTTGGAAAAGTATTGAGCTTCCGATTATGAAATTAAAATACACTTATATGGGTTGTTTAAAAAAAATATATTTATTGTATTTATTTGTTTTAAAATAAAAATTGAATATTTTTTAGTTAATTAATAGTACAGTGTTATAAAATAATTTTCATACTAAAAATAAATATCTAAAACACTACTTGGGAAATCAATGTAACCAGTTAAACAGATCACTCTGTACATGTTTAATATGTACAGATGTATATGTATACATTATGTAATATGTATATGTTGATGTATAATCCTAGTCATTAATTATGCATTCGGACTTTTTGTTTTTCCGTTTTATTTATGTGTGTTGCCATTTTGTTACGTGTATACTCTAGATACATATTATATATTTATATATGTATACACATTTTACTGCTGACGGACATTCCATTTTTGAATGACTAGTATTGTACCAATATAATATATATATATATATATATATATTATAATAAGAATATAGGGGGGCATAGAAAAAACCAAATCAAAATACAAAATATATATAATATAATTAAATAAAAACCAACATCGAAAACACCAAAAACAATAATTTCGTAATATATTCATGTATATTGTTTCACTACTTCACAAAAGTATAATATTAAATACAATTTATTCCTTTAAAGTTTAAACGGTCTGTTATCGTTTGCTTTCAGCGCATGTGACATATTATATAAAGGAATATTCGAAATTCGACGCTCAATGTGAAAAATAACTAAAATATATACTTTTACAATGTATTATTAACATCTTTAAATTTGTAATAAGAATTCTAGTTATGCATTGAGCAAATCATATTATTATGTACGTATATACATTTTATTGAAAAGAAAAACTGTCAAGTATAAAGAGACGATTACTATCGGTTTTATTTCTTAGTATTTATCGATTTCAATAAAATATTCCAATTAATTTTATGATTTTCTACTAACGTATTTTACAACATTTACGTTCTCAGAAAATATCAGTTATTATACTATACACATACGGGATCTACCAAATTATAAACAAAAATATAATGGAGATTATGAGAGTTCTTATGCGATCTCCACCATTTTTGTGAAATAAAATTTATAAGATCCTGTATATATATATTATTATATTGAAACGTCGAATTTCGAATTACCTTTGGCCGTGAAAACACAACGGCATAATAATATAATATATAACTTTATAATAGGTACCTATAATATTTGGGGTAACAATAATATTATTATAGGCAGGGTAACACACGCTCGCGGTAACATCTGAAATGATAATATGTAGGAAAGAACACGTTTAGGGGTATGCTCAAAATGCAAATGAACGCCGGACCAACCAGGACACTCCTATTAATACAAACGCGATGAATATGAATATGATTATATTTATTGTACTTATATTAAAACGACTGCGGTAAAAGTATCTATACTTATCATGATATAAAGTTTTAAAATTTTTTTAATTTTAAATTAAAACTTAAGTACTATGTGTACTTTTGATAGAAAAATATTATTCCCTGAATTTTGAAATATATATCTTGTATAGTTAATGACATGCACTGTGTGTTGATAATAACATTTATAAAACACATAATATTTTCGGAAATGTATAAAATACAATTTTAAAAAGGCAGACATTTTTTAGTAACATCACCGCCCATATTTATTACTCATAATATATAATATATTATACATATAGATAAAATAAAATGTCAACTGTAAGTTAGTTGTAGCGTAGTAAAGAATGTTAATAAAGTTGTTCGATAATAGTTTTGATTTATATTCAATCGTAGTAAAATATTCTAAAATGTGATACGTGACGTTTTAAAAAATTGCCTACTAAGAAATAAAAAGGATAAACCTTATTGAAATATTTCGAGTCATTTATTCATTTTAAAAACACAAAATACAAATAGTTTTATTTTTACAATTATTAAATAATTAGAAAATATAATATTGGCCACAAATCCAGATTATGAAAAATTAAACATAATATTCTTTAAAACTATTTATTAATTTATAAATAGTTTATTCATAGTTATTCCTGAAATGTGGTTTACAAACATTTTTTGATATACGAACTCAGATTAAACTATATGAATAATAACCACTAATCATTAGTGATAGGTGTGTTAAAATAAAAAAAATTATAAATAATTTAATATAAATATTATGCAACATATATTGTATTAAACAAAACTGGCTCATTTTATTCAGATTATTTTTAAACGTATTTTACTCAAGTAACATTTTTTTTTTTTAAATATACCTATAACAAATAAAAAATAATATTATATATTTTTTACTGTTATATATTATAAATTTGAGTTCATTGTAAGACCATTATTGATCCGATTTATTTTCTTGGGCATTGAAATGCAAGTACCTATATAAAATATTTAATAATATCGAACCCTTTAGTGCTATTATTTTTTGAATATTATAAAACGCTTGTTTTTCCAATAATCTGATAACAGTTACAAATGCACGTATGATAGATAATATTATAATAAATCATCGAAACTGTTTATGATAAAATGTCAGTGTGTCATAATATATTATAATATGCATAATATTCATAGACTGAGTGTTTGGTTTTGTTTGTTCCCACTAATAACTTTTATATTTAAAAAAATATTGTAATATTGTTTAAGAAAATTAATAATTTTATTAGATTTCCTTTTATTTAATAGTTGTCATTTGGAAATATATTTCACAGAATTTAAATACTTTATCTTTTACTAAATACAGTTATTATTGTTATTTATTTATTTTTTAAGGTAATTGTTATTTAAATGTGATATGTAGAAAACAAATATGGTTTGGGGCGTTCGTAGTTTTTAAAATAATTATTACTGGTTTTATTGTAATATTTTTGAAATTAAGATAATATCATACATAAACAAGTCTAACTTAACCATGATGTAAAAATTGTAGACAGAATACAATATTGTAAACTCAAAGTAGAAAATGTGTAGTGGTGGCGAATAAAACTATTCAAGTTGTCATGTAAGTTTGTTTGGAAACAATAAAATAAAAGATCGATTGCTGTAAATCACAAAATCTTATAGTGATGTTCAAAATATACGTACGATGTGTGATATTCATTACCTGCAGCGGTAAAGTTGAACAACACTTCAATAACGTGAAATGCCGTAGCATAAATTTTTAAACTGATGTATTCGTTACTACTTAAGTATCTACAGGGAATCGAATTTAAAGCAAGAATACGATTATTGCCGTCATTCGGGATGCAATATAATATGTTTTTCTTCCGTTTCCAAAAGTCTTTCTACAAACCGTGTTGACATAGCTTATCTGTAACTATTTGTATTATATTTATTGGTTCATACATAGCATACAAAAACCACCTACTACGCACTAGCTGCGTATATATACATATATTATATAATATAGTATGTAAGAGTTAAAGTAAAAAATGGTGTTATTTTCATGAAATATCTGGGTATTTTATTTACTAACCAAACAAAGACGATAAGCTATATTATGATTGTACAATATTATATTGCGTATATTAGAAGTAATTAGAATACAATTTAATGTATGTGATATGAAAAATATTTGGTATCTTTTAAGTCGTCCACAATAGGTTCCACCATCGAATATAGGATTTTATTTGATAATTACATAAGTTATTAATACACATTTCCAGATATTACTCATACACTTGGCAGTATTCATTGATACGTAACTACTGATTTATAACTGAAGTATGATGTATGAAAATCTTACTTCTATTCAAGTCCTCAATACTATTTTATTAATTCAGGATAACGTTAATTTACTAAGATTAATCTTTTAATATAAAAAATACTAGGTAAGTATCACACTACTTCACGTTTTAAATTCTATATCTACTCTACTTCAATTAGTTAATGATGTTTATACTTTAAAATTAATATTCTCCATTTAGAACCACGTATAGAAAAACAATTCATATATATATATATATATATACACAATATTTACATACAATTATGTATATTATACAGGGTGTGGTTTCCTGGTGATATTTATTATATAATGTATTCGATTGACGTATGATGTTTGACAATTATATATGCATGACGGGTATCTGAGGAAGGGATCATAATAAAATATACAATATGCGGATAAGATATTGCTCAGTACTGTTAAAAAAAAATATATATTTCCTATACTGCAATACATAATATAAATAATATTATAGTAATGGGAAACGATATTCGAATTCAATTCAGAACTCACGAAGCGAATAGTCACTTATTTTATAACAATAATATATCCTACACACAATATACAATATGCTATTTATATAATATAACATATATATTATTGAAGTTATATATACCATGTCATATACCTACCTGCAAAATAGTAACTGTATTTATATATAAACGTGTAAATAACGTATCTAATTTCACGTCGTCTACAGCAAGCCACTAGAAACATGAAGTATAGAATATTACACGCGTGTCGTTATAAATATTGTACACAATAATATAATATATTTTACTCGTTTTGTAAACATTGAACGGAACGCGCATCTTGCATTTGACGAGGAAAACGCGATTGCGAACATTTTGCAGTATGTATTCCTTGTGTGCAAGCTACTTGAAAAAAATTTAGACTGTGTGGAGATGGATAAGGGGTGAAAAAAGCAAATAAAATAAAAAAGACAAACAATTTTTCGCCTGCTACACTTTGTGTACGTAGCTAAATTATGTTGATTTTTACACACTTATTTGCAGATTTTGAACTACGACAGATCGTGGACACTTCCGGAAGAAAATATTTAATTATACTCTGACGTTCACTCTAAATCGCTATAGCGTGATTGGTGAATCAAATTCACCATCATTTTTCCTTTGACAGTAAATTTATTCAAATTATGGTTTTTAGAACTTTCGAGTATATTCGAGGACCATAATATTATGTTAAAATAATTACTTAGATTTGTATACTATTTGAATAGTGACCCGTGACATTAAGCTACATACTAAACATTTTGTTGAAATGTGAAACACTGTTTTTAGTACATATTATTAAGTAGTTGATTTTTTAAAATATACTGTACATAAATAGATATTTAATTTAATTTAATGTACATAAAAAGAGTATTGGTTCTTAATATAAAATAAATTATGGTAATATAGGGCGTAGTATATTATATTTATTATAATTATTAGAAAATGTTTATAAAATATAAAATTGTTACTTATGTACATTTTCAAATATGCATAACTCCCATACCTTTCAAGCCCCCGATAATTGAGCTATAATTATCCTTATTTAATTAAAGTTAAATAATTAAAAAATTTTCTCGTTTGAATTTTAGTTTAGAAATATCAAACGTTTATTGAAAAATCATCATTCAATTTAAAAATAGGAAAGGGTAAGCACATTTATTGATGAATAACTATCGCCCTGTATAACAGCGTTCCATGTATTATATTACTCTTGTATAAAACAAATGACTTAAAGCACTTTAATAAATTATGGAACAAATTGAGAAACCAACTAAAAAATCTCACATGTACTTCCTTTCTGTAAAACAGTGTATCTTAAGCTTTTTGAGATCACGGAACACCAAACAATACTATTTGTTCCGCGGAACACAGTTTAAGAAACACTGCTCTATAAAATATATTATTAAAAATCGAGTCATTTGGACGATTGTTGAAATTCTCAATATGACAAACAACATTATAATACCTACACGATACGATAGCTTTTACGAAAGTGAAACTAAAACCATGTAGTACTTTTGCACGTTTCAACTCATAAAATATGATGTAAGCTCAGGTAGGTACATAGAAATAATAACAACACAACAAAAAAAGCAAATAAAACGCAGCAAGGTCAGTTGGAAGAGAATGCGGGTAGTAAAAACTGAAAAAATGTTCCCAATCGCGGTACATAGGTTAGGTACATCGAAGGAAAATGTTAAGGACCCTATATAATATAATATTCTGCCCACAAGGCACAGTATCGCCAGTGTTCATAATATGATATTATATACAGGGCATGAATTGAATATTATATTGGACTCATGTAGAAAGAATTCTATATTACATAACATTCTGTGTTTATGTAAACGGTTTAAATTCGCGATATACCACGTCGTCGTATAATATTATTATATTATTATTTTAGCTGCTGCATGGCCGTGTCCGATGGACTGCGGTTTTCGAGCTCTTCCGGTCATGCGTGGCTATAATAATAAATATATATTTTTATCGTAACAAAACAATGTATAACAATAATAATTTCATAAGCGATATATAACGAAAACGTCGTTAATATGTTATGTGTAATAGGGAGTGGCACCCGGTTGGCAAAGCAACGGACTTGCATGCAGGGAACGTCATTTAGTCCCATTCTAAAACGCATCGCTTATTGTTATCATAATTTATTATTGTTATTAATTATCGTGTGATCGTTTTTTCGATGTATAATACAACACGAACACTTAGTAACAGTACGAAACATTAAAATAACAGTAAGTATACCATTAACGAAAGTATTCGCGTTGTTTGTGAGTAGATATATTATGGAAAAAAATCGTTTTCATTTAGGATTTTCAAACGATGAAGCGAAAAAAAGCATCAATATATAATATCAACATACCGATATAATATTATATTATTACAGTTACGTAATATAACGGACGAAATCGGTGTGTCATATTGTAGTTCAAAACAATACGTAAAACCGAAATACATCGAAATATAATATAATATTATAGGTATTAAATATTATAATGTATGCGCATAATAATTATATAATATGTAGAAAACACTCATCAAAAACATCATAATATAATGCATATTAAATCATAATAATATTGTGTCGTTCGTACAATATTACTGTCAATATTACTATCAAAAAAACACGAAACATTTAAAAAAATAACAGTATATATATATAATTATTATATTATATTATTATCGTCATATTTGTACCATTAGTACTTCGGACACGGAGCTTATACTGAGAACATACATGGTGACTCCGACCTCTACTGGGGGCCCTGCAACGATATGTTAAAACGTCAGTGCCATATATATTAATAACATAATATAATATTATCACGTATTTTCAAATTAGTATACAATATATTATATTATTTAATTAAGTATTATATAATAACAATTGTTTTTTTATTAAATTGTGTTGGTTAACCTAAACATGTAACTACACATTGCCTGTTTTTACTTTAAAATCTTTAAGGTGTATACGTATACACAAGCGTGGAGAGAATATATAATTTTTGATGCCAAAATGTCATCTCGATAAAATTTATTGACACGAGGTACTGTTAATAACGTAACGATATTAAGATGAAACCGTTTTATTTATAAATATGTACTTATTTAGTTTATATGTTTAAAAACATTACATTTAAAAAAACAGAAAGAACGCCGAAAAAAAATAATCACAAGTAAATAATTATGTTATATAAGAAACAAATCATTAAAGCTCGTAGTATTTTATACTGGTATATTGTATACATTACCTAACGTCATACGATGAATTAAAAATTTGATAATTTAGTACACAGATTTCGAAAAACGTGCCGAATTCGACTTAAAAACAATTATCGTGACAGTGCTGTTACCTACCACCACTTTATTTGCGTGCAATTGGAATTCAGCTGACGATGTTAAATCATTTTTATGTGAACCGTTTTACGTATTATATTTCGCAAGCACGCTCATTATATTATGGTTGCATACTTAGGTAGTAGGTACTACCATAATAATACGCGTACATGTCGAGCTGGTACCAGTTTTTCTTTGGGATCTATCGTATTTTTGTTATATTATTACTGTTGTTGCGACACGCGCGGAGCGGAACGAATTTGATAGGTCTCGACACGCAAACTGCAAATGCCTATATTATACAAAAAATGATATTTTTTTCTTTGTCACCGGCACATGCATCGAACTTACACGTCACTTTAATATTTTTTTATATTGGCAGAAAACTGCGGTTTTATCGGCGTTAATTGCAATCGGTAGTGGATCACATGCAGAGCGAAATGCAAAAATCCTTGATGACTCGTCCACAATTTCGAATGAATAACAACTGTTAACCGGTGTAATAGTTTTACTGCCTCGTCGAAAGTTCAATTGGTTAAATCATTCAAATCATATTAGAGCATTATTCATAATATAAAAATATAAAACGTTTAAGAACTAATTTGTACTATGAGAATCAGACAGTAATGTGTGACTTTAATATTATGGCGACTAAACGTACTAAGAAATTAAAAGTGTTATAAATTATATTTATTACCTATTATAATATTGTATTATTAATAATAAATGAATCTACTATTAATTTGTATTATGTTACTGTATTCATATTAGCCGGCACTGTGTATAGGCAATTTCGGTACATTAATGTGTAGGTGTTTATTCGTAGGTATAACTCTTAAAATATAATATAGCAACAAAATATCACGCTTACTTCCATAATACGAGTACTAATTAATAATTATTAGACTACTAATTAGGATATCAGGTATTATCTTTTTGAGGGTATAATGGATATATACAGAATTTTTTTTTTAGTATTTATTTTTAACGTTACACGAATTATAGTCCTGAGCTCCTGACTTATAATTAATGTAGTACGCTAAAATAATTATATCGTATTATAATATTATTATTATACGGGTATCGAAAACACTGAGTTTAATCAACGGAAATGATACACGCTGTTGGATATTGTAATATTAAATCGATTTTCGCGTTATGGCTGATGGCAGCCGCCAGTTATATAGGTATAGGCAATTTGGTCGTATAGTATGGTCGTATACGGATGAATTAATTTGTGTTATTAATAAACGGCACACGTTCGCCGAGACCGTTGTGCAGATAAAATTACCTCCGCGACCTCCGACCGAACTGAAGTCTCCGCGTGCGTATGTACACCACACTATAACCTACCCATCTACACACAAACACACACACATACACACATATACACATATTGTGTAGTGGACGGTGGGGAATTTTAATAACACGGTGCGGTGGGTTGAAGGACTAAATATTATTAATATCCTGCCTGCCTGCCATGCCATCACCACTTCTCTACCTAAACGATCCTTCACTTTATACATAATATATATGTCTATATACACGTTATACAATTAATAGAATCCCGTTCCGGGACAGAGAAGCACACCAAGAGTCATTGGTTCTGTGCGATATAATAAATATATATACTATATTATACGAATTCCCACACATAATAATAATAATATGATCTCTGCGAAATGTCTTCCGTCCCGGAAAGTGTGGTAGAAATAACGCGTACAATATATATTATGTAATGTATAATTGATTGTTGGCCCCGAAAACGGACTCAATTGGAGCAGTGTACATATTTATGGTTGTGTGTGTGTAATAGAAGTGGATAGTAGTACGACGGAAATTTCTTCGCAGAGGGTTGTAAATAGTCGCGTGGTACTCATGTTTCTGTGCTCATATATATACGAGTTTATATAAATAGTATATTATATGTAGGTCATGTTTTTCTAACCCCGTCGCGACGGCGCCCCTTTATACACACGAATTCGATGGATATAATACAGTATAACACACAAACACACACGTAAATGTTATGATATACTCCTAGCAAGCTGAGCTAGTTCGCTTCGATGTATAACTCGTAACGTGTACATGTTAGGTTATAAATCGTGTGTGTGGCGTATAAATTACGAGTTCTACGACATTTTCCGGGCCACAACTATAATATAAAAGTACCGTGTGATCCATTTAACATAAGATACTCATTATTTTAAAAAACATTAATATTTTAAAAATATTTTTATGGCATAATTTCAAGTTTTTAATAAACAACATTTTTCTAAACAATATAGGTTTTTACTATTTTTGTTTCACGTTATAATTTTTTTTTTTTTCAATGAAAACATGTATACTTATACCCAGGCTGCTTTAAAATATGAAATTAAAAATCTATGTTTAATTAGTAAAAAAAAAATTTTTTTTTCAAAAAATGTTGTTTTGTTAAGATATACAATGATGTAAATAAAATACCACATTAGAGTTTTTAAAAATGATAAATGTTCTACGTTAAATGGGCTCGTTCTGTATAAATATGTGATCTGTGAATTTCAAATTAATTGTATATACCACCTACACAAATCATTAGAACGATTGCACGATTGTTGTGGCCTGTGACCGATATACGGATACCTCTATCATATATATTCCCAGTACATGTAAAATGCGTTAGGAGAAGTGATTTTCAGTAAATTATATTCTAAAAATCATAAAGAAATTAAATGTAACGTTTTTTATTGTGCATTTTTAGACTTATATTGGTAAATATGTGTCAATAAATATTTGTCTGTGTATTTTTTATTCTAGTCTAAAAGTACAGGTTGATATTATATTAATCCTAAAACCTAATTATTGATATTTTATCACGAAATTTCTTTCTAACCTATCCGGTTATAAAGAAACGCGGTAACCAAAATATATTACCTGAGATACTATATGATGATGGCTGTCGACGTGTTTTTAAACATATATGTATAATGTATAAATATAATAATATAATATATGTTTGCATGTCGTTCAATTTTTTTTTGACACTATATACTTGTAGAGTGATAAAAATTAAAAATTCAGTATTTTCAATTTTGTCTCGAACTTAATAAAAGCTTAATTTATACAATTATTTTATATTGATATAGTTGGTATGTTATAATTTTGGTACCTACCTGCATATATAGTTCTTCGAATTAATTTCAAGTTTATTTTATTCTTAAATTTAAGTCTTGTATTCATCGAATTAAAATATTTAAACTTACTATTCTTTGTACCTAACCCAGTGATTTTGACAAAATTTGAATTCGATTCAAATATATTAATAAATTCTAAAACAATGTAGTGGTATTAAATATTTATAGTAATACATTATTATATTATATTATATTAAATGAGCCGAAGAATTATTTTCTGCAGTAAATATTGTATAATATAATATAATATTAATCGTACACGCATATATAATATAATAGTCGTAGTGCTCAGCGCCGACAGTAACTAATAGCTTCCTATTTGTTGTGATTTGTGAGAAACTCTTGTGAAAACATTAATTAATGTTTTATAATTATTCGCGTGCACGCATAACTATGTATTGATAGGTACACCATTTCGATCGGTATATATAACACGAAGGACTTACATTATTATGCGTGTTATATCAAATTCACATAATATAAGGATACAAAAATTGGTAACCATAGCAGTGAAAATCACATGGACAGAAACGTACAAAAGTTTAAAAAGCTTGACTAATAGTATCATCAAAATACTTATTTTTTGTGATATTAATTTACTGCATTTATCGGCTAAATTATAGATAAGTAAATGTGGGGATTTTTGAGCATTTTAGAATTAAAAAAAAAAAAAAAATACACTTAAAATCCAAACCACAATTTTTAGATTTTTTTTTTTAGTTTAAGCTTATAAGCTGTAGTGAAATCAGAAGAATCCATTAGAGAAATGTGATGATGAATTGGTTTTTTAAAATTTTTCTTTAATTATTTTGATTCGTATATTATAACTGTAACCATTTATTTATTATAATTTGCATTTTAATTTTTCTGATTGAATCCAACAAAGATTGAGGAATTGAGAAAATCAGATCGGTATGTTAGATTGATTTAAATATTAGATATATTAATTGTATCACTTTACATACTGCAATCATTTGACATTCTTGAGCTTGAGCATGCTATGCAGACTGACATATTATAAATATTTAATGGTCGATCGTATTATAACAATACATCATGTTATTACGAATAGAATTGTTGAAAATGTAATCGAACGTTTCACCAACAATATAATAATATAGAACCTAGCCAATACGTCTGTGATTTGTATTGTTAAATATTTAAACGATTTAATGATAAAGATAATATAATACATCATGTAAAGTTTAATTTGGTATCATTATAATTATGTATTATTGTTAACAAAATATTATTTCAGAATCGTATTTATAATATTATTGATAAGATCATACTGTCATTGAAAACCGAGCAGTAACAAAAAAAATAACAGGTATGTACGCCGCGTGTCAAATTTGATATTATATATTTGGATATCCCATTATAATACATTTATTATAATATAATAATTAGGGCTCGTATTTTAATGTAAATAGTTTTTTTTTTTGTCAAAAAATTGCTTCCAAGTACAAAGTAAAGTTAGGTAGAATGAAACTTTTTAAAAAAATTTTAGAGTGTATAGAGTGTTGTTTTAGATTCAAGTACATATTCGTATTTTTTAAGGTTACATTTGATGAGAATTTACAAGAATTTCACTAGTAAAAAAGAAAAAAACTAAATTTTATTTATTTTGTTCTTTTTTGTTAATCGTGATTACGTTGAATTATGTAAATATTTAAATAATACAAACCGATTTTCGTTTAATCATTTTTTTTTATTAATTAATGTTTAAAATATTTTTTAAGATTTTCTTATATCACTTGTGTATTGAGTGGATTTTTTTTTAAAGGAGTTTTCTTGTTTTTTAGTTCATTAAAATCCAAGTTCTAATAATAATAATGGTTTGTTGGATCAGAGCTTGCAAAAAGAGTACCCGGCTTCTCCGCTATGGGTCGCGTAACACCAAAATATACCAGCACGGGATTGGTTGGCTGAAAACCAAAGTGGCGGTGTGTGAGGGAATACGAACAGCGGGGGTGTGACCGGACTGAGAAGTACAAAGTTGCAGTTCATATATAGATCATATGATAATAAACAAGATGCTATCAAGTATGCTTATCTCTTTTTCTTCATTAATACAGTCATTAAAATTCTAATATTTCAAATTTTAAAATAAATGCAAAGGCCGTATTTTCAAATATTGAGTTCTTGTTTTTAGATCATTTAAGTAATTTTTTATGAAAACGCTAATTTATTATTTAAATAAGAAAAATGTGTCTTTTTTTTTAATTATTAATCTAGTAGCCTCTTTAAGAAATGTCGATATATACAAATCAAAATTTCAAAAGAATATAATTTTTAAGTAATTTAATTTAAAGTATTAAAGACAATATTATAGATAAATGGTAATGAGATTGGGGGATATTGAAGCTATGGTGATTTGAAATTTGTATAAATTGTATAAATTAAATATTAAACTATCAATATTTGTTATTTTTAAAAACAGTCCATGTAGGAGCGTATGTACTTACATGATAAATACTAAATATTACATGGTATATTTGATATTTGCAAAAACTATTTTTGCTGTTTTTAATCCTTAGTGTTAATATTTTAATAGTTGCCAAGCTATTCGTTTGAATTTTTAATAAGGTAAGTACATCAACATTTTTAAAAAGTTATAAACTTAAATAATTTACAGTAATAAAGAGGTTTTCACTTGAAAAATTTAAGCTTGTATAGTTACATAACATTCCTTAAGGCTTTAGTAGTACAAAAAATATCAAGAATTTGAAAATATGATCTTTAAAAATATTATAAAATCATAATTTGAATATATATACGAGAGAGTAAATTAGAAGTGAGGATAAGCGTTCTAATTTCTAAGTGAATCACCCTGTATATGCACTCTGTGAGAGCTAACACACGATTATCTATATACATAGCTGTATAATATTATGTACCTCTTGGTTTCTTACATACTATTATTATATATACATTTTATACTATGATATACATGCGCGTTCAGTTCCTCTCCATCGCTGAATTGGATTAAAATTATGAACGTTCCTTGATAACGTATTCAAAGAACGTAAGGTTTTATACATTTTGCATGCTCGCAGATTCGCACGCGCGTTTACGGCGGCGGCGGAGGCACCAGTCACTCCTTCGGCCTTGTCCGGAAACCCCATGAATACCAAACACGATGTACACGCATTCAATAATGCAAAACCATTAAGGTTTACTGGAGCATCGCGTATTACATTAGACTAGCTCGCGAAATACCTATACCTATACCTATAACCTACACCTATACCTGGCTACCTACGCGCGTGTTTCACGTGTTCATATAACGTATTATACAGGGTGTGATTCGTTTATCGTACTCACCCCCACTTTTTTCCTATAATAATGAATTTATTCAAATTTCCGATTTTTTAAATTATCGTGTGTAGTTCAGGACTTAAGTTTTAAACGATTTAATTTTTCATACCATTCAAGGTGTGTCTCGTATCGATATAAACTTCTTTTCTTCAATAAATAGTAAATAAAAAGGGTTTTTTTGAAAATATTTATGCGTCTAAATTAAAATTTTAATGAGTAATTTTTGAGTTATTCAATTTTATTTACTTAAAAAGTTAATAGATTCATGATACAATATCTAATATGTTTTGAAGATATAGGTAATCATAAAAAGCCAAAAATCAGAACGTGAAATAAACGGGAGTGAGCATGACACATGAATTAAATCGATGGTGTATCATAAATTAGTATTATAATTAAATCTTACGTTGTCCGATAGGTGACACCCCAGCCAGTTATATAGGTTTAAAGATTTCATTAACAAGCATTATTTTCATAAAACTACAACTTTTTTTAAAAAATCAAAATGTTATGGTATGCTGCAAGTTTTTTGATTTCTTAAGTATTTATTATTTTGTGTATAAGTATATATTGTTATACAATTTATTTTCTTAAATTCGTTTATATGTTTAAAAATATATTTGAATTACATCGTAGCTTTCAAGTGTTATTTAATGAGCACTTTAGTAAATTATCATTCATCTTATTGAAATAGCTACGGTTTAAGTTAGTATAATTGTTTAAAGAGTTATTATAAAAATGTTACCAATGTGAATACTCGCACATGTGCATATTATCTTGTGACTGCGGTCGCTTATATTATGATCTAAAATTATACTGATTAAACTATTTTTGCACCTTCCACAAGAAGTCGGGTGAAATTTATTTCTCAAAATTACCTTTTGATTATTCTCTTTCATTACCATCTAAAACCGTAGTAGTAATTGCGACAATTTTTTTCATTAGTTTAGTTATGTATTTTTATAGTGTATACTGCTTGCCGTAAGTTATAAATTATTACGGATGAAAATTGGTAGTATTAATACCCATTGAAAAAAAAAAAAAAATAATAATAATAATATGCACTTTCAGCAATAAAATAATTTTTCGGAATCAATTTCTTTTTTTTTGCAAAATTATTATGCATTTGAATCTAATGATTAGATACTTTATTGAATGTAATACATATTATAATATAATATGCTATATTACTTATAGACTTTTAGCCTTTTAGGCCGATCCAAATAAAACAAAATATAATAATATAATATGTTTGACGTGCCTGAGAACGAATGGCGGAACTTCTAGAGATGGATTACGGAATTATAATCCGTAGGTACGCCGCGAAGCGTTATCCTTGTCCCCAAACTGACGGATGAGTATAGTTTTTAAAATGTTAACCCTTTACACGAAACGAGGGCGAATAAATTAAATTTTTTTCAGCCCTGGAAATGCCTGTTTTTCGTAATGTCTGCGTCATTTGTGTTTTCTGTTATTTTATATTTTAACTGGCTTACAGCTGATCACGTTAACCGGTCGGAATTTCGCTGATATGATTTTTGGTGGTGCAACGTGTGACCGGTAGCGGCGGCGATGACGGCGTAAGTATGATTTTACAGACGTGCGGTGAAAACCAATTAAGAACGCATAAATTAAATTAATGCAAGCGAAATTAATATACAGCTTGGTCATGATATTCGGAATGTTCATTGACAAATTTGAAACACTCACTGTTTATTGAATCACGATTAAAAAAGAAATTTATTATGAAAATAAGTAATAAATCTATAATCTCTAAAGTTGCTCGTAAATATGTATTACTTAAAGTAGTCCTTTCAAATTTTAAACTACCTACCTATAATAAATTATTATTAATATTTAATAATTTTTAAAAATTGTAAGACAAATGTTGGGCCCATCATAATGCTAAATTTAAACCAATCCATAACCCCAGACCCACAAACTATGAGTGAACGATTTCACGAGATATAATTCCATGCTATATAGATGATGAAAATAAATTAACTCGTGATTTTTTGAATAACAATATTTCAGATACTATAATTAAAGATAACATAAAAACTCATGGTATTATATTATTGTATATTATAATTTATAATAAATTATAATCGAAATAGGTATAAAAGGAACAGCATTATATTAAATTATGAATTATATTATTATTATTCTATATCGGGTGCGTGCGTGGTTTAATTGAAAAACGTAATTATTGCAGCGAGCGGGACATAATAATATTATAATCACGGTCGGCACAAAGGCAAATCCGCCGTTCCGTCGCGTGCGCGCCTTTCCGTGACCCAATTTTCGTCGAAGCGCCAACGCGCGTGGTTCGTCCTCTCTCTTCCCTATCCATCTACTATATAATAAATTATTGTACCTGCGGTGTTAATAGCCGTCGTTTGATTTATAAACACACACACATATTCGTATATCTATAAATAATATTATAAAATATAAATAGAAAACATCCGCTTTTGGCTGACGCAGTAACGATTTATACGATGACCCTATAGATGAAAAATCGGTTTGGAGCTTATGAGAGTTTAGCCCACTGAAATGTCTTTCAGTCTTTAAGCTTCCCCCCTTTTAAAACAAATTAAAAATAATCGTAGGATAATTGTTCGTTGTATCCAATACGTCCAAAGAAAAGAACTATAGTAATAATAATAATATTATAATATGTAAACAAAATATAATTTTAGTAATGTTGTTGAATATTTTGAAAGGATCGAAATCTTATACTTATCATAAAACCACATTTCAACCACGCAAATAAATGCTGTCTGCAAAAATGTTTTTCTTTATTTACATATGCTTAGTATGAGCTACCACTTACCTAACGAAAATAAAAAAAATGCAAATTTATTAAATCAAGTTCCCAAGAACTAGCAGTCAAAGGTATCGGAGCTTATGCAAAACAAAAACTTCACAATATAGACACAATATTATCTCATCTATGAATACGAAGAATTAATCAACACAAAAAAATATGTTAGATAGCAAATGATAAAACAAAAGAACCACTCCACAATAAAATATAGCACGAAAACAAATGGTTTTCATGATTTTCCCAGAGTACTCGTGTTTTTTATAGGTACTGTGTTTTAAGACATTAATTATATTTACTGGTAATAGCTTACTGCCGTAAGTTATTGTTATTTAATAATTTAAATATTAGAGATAATTAATTTAGTATAGCCTTAAAGTTAGTGGAATGGGGAGGGTGTTCTCTATATTAGGTATAATATTATTACATTCATCGAGGCGCAATGCCGTTTTTTTATCATTCTGCATAGAGTCCGGACACGGTTGGTTTGGTATGTCCTCATGGGACTAAATATATATATATATATGCGCACTCGCCGGAGGTGGATGTTATATATTATAGTAATCCAAAGGGGCAAATAAAAATCGGACGAATTCATAAAATGTAATATGTATGTTACTGCCTTGTTACTGGTAAAAGCAGCAACTACAAAAATCAAATATTTGGGGAAATGAAGTTTTGTATTCTTTCTTAAATATTTTAAGCATACCTTTTTACTAAACTAGATGAATAATAATTATGACAGAAACTCAGAAAAAAAACAGTTGATTTTTTGGATAAATAAATTATTTAATCAATTTTTTTTTTATGATAAAGAATTAATGCTCAAGAACTTAAAACCATATATTATTTAAACTTTTGACATATATTTTCTACTTTTTGTAAAATAATTACTTTTATATTTGAAAAATTATTTAGGGAATCATTTTTTTTTTTAATTTTAATATTATATTTAATTTAAAAATACGAATAAGTTGTTAAACACATTATCGTGAACTTATTATCCTTAGAACACAATGCTTAATAGCTCAATGGCTAATAATAGTACTAATTTTTATTTTTATTATAATTTAATAAGGTCACCAAACTTAAAACAATTCTTTTAAATGGGTACATTAAGTGAATTTTTTTTTCTGATATTCAAAATTTATTTTTAAATTGAAAAAAAATATTATCGGTAAGAAGTTTATCTATCGTAGTAATAATAATATCAATAATACATTTACTTTTAAAAAAAGTGATTAAATAAACAATACTCTACTGTATTACAGTTAGTCACTATTATTTATGTGTTAAATTTGAATGCGATAGTAGGTATAATTGTATGTGAAAAACGATTCTGAACAGAGAATTTGTCAGATTAGGATATATATTCCAGTAGTTGGTGAAAAAGGTGGTTGATGTTTTAATGGCCTAAATACAATAAAATTTAAGTTATTTTATAATTACTGTTCACCAAACTTATGGAAAATCTTGTATTAAATTTTCAACTCTTAGCTACTTGTACAAAAAAAATTATGAATTATATCTACAAAATAATTTGATAATATTCATAATTTTGACGCATTTTTTGTCAATATTTGAACTTCAAATATTAATAAAAAAAATGTGTGCATATTTATTCTTATAATTTTTGAATCACTATAAGACTAATTTATGAAAAACTTTGTACTACATTTTTAAGATTTTTTGGACACATAAATTTTTTGATCTCAGAAAAAACAAAAAATTCAGTTGTCTATAAATACCTCATAAAAAGTCAAAATATTTTGAAAATTTAACTGTAGATAGATAACACAAATATAAACATTATATGAACATTTTATGTATTTAGTATTTACAGTGATTTTTAGTTTTTGAGTTACAACAGTATAAAAAATCGAGTTGGTCAAAAACTGGTTTTACGTAAAAATTTCCGTTTTCTATCACTTTTTTTCAGGATTTTTTTGAAAATGTTTTAAAATTTTAATTTTTACGTCTATAATGCACCAAGAATATTTAATTTGCCATCGGGAAATAGCATGAAGTTTTAAATTGAAGTATTATTTCGACAAGTTATGCTGTATACAGATACTAAAAAAAAACACATCATTGTAAAATCAATACATTACTTACTCTGTTTCAGAATATGAAACAATTGTTATTTTAATATTTAATGATAACCAACAGGTCTATAATATTGTTCATTGTTATTATAACTCATAGATAATTGTCACTATTTCGTTTTTGTCCCGTATCTAAGCTGCACTCACGAGTATGGAACGTATGTAGAAATCAAAATTTATATATTAAGAATGTAAAAGTGATATTTTAAAATGAAAAAAAAAAAAGAAAAATTATGCTTAAGATTGAATTATAAATCAGAATACAACTAAATTGATAGATTGACATTATACAGCTATATTTATATAAAGAAAAATCCATAATTATAATATAATCAATGTATAACTTAAAATATTAAATCTGAAAAAAAATATTAGAGATATAGTTTAATTTAAAATTAAAATCAAAAAATATTATTTCTATTTAAAGCCCTAGTGGTAGCATGTATAGCTTATTATATTCAGTTAATCAATTATTCAACTCGTCTGTAGAAAAAAATTGTCGGCTGTTATTATTAAATCGCCGTGTATTGTAAACGTCACGCTCGTGTTTCCCGTGAGGGTCGTCGATCGCTCGCGTATTTCGGATCACCGTACCATTCGTGTACATGGCAAATAGTAATAATAATAAAAACTGCTCGTGTCGCTGTACCAATATATTATAATATATACGGGTCACGTTGGTCTTCGATTTCGACGGTTCTCGAGGGGGTGCGCAAAAAAAAAAAAAAAAATGTAGAATCGAAATCGGATTTTTATACGAATGCGTCGCTGAAAGAAAAAACGCGGTTAAACTCGAGATCCGTCGCATTTATGCTCTATACAAAATAATATGTTTATGAGTACGTATTTGGAGTATCTTAATACCCGCCATTCACAACAATTTATTGATAAATAAAGAACTTAAAAAAAAATTATCAAGCAACACCTAGTAATTATTTCATACATATATTTAAAAATAAATAAATATCTTGATCAAACATTTAATAATTTATTATTTAATACTTATTATATTAGTTTTTAATAACACTGAAAATGAATTAATGTATTTTTATTTTATCCTATATTATATTCCTATTTGACTGATTCTACATGTAATACAATAAATAATGATATTATATTATTAAAAATTGTTAGATTTATTATTTTACTCAATATTATAACATCATTAATATTATACAAATTTCACAATTATATTTCAAATAAATTAATCGACACGAATAGAACATTGAAATAAGGAAAAAATTTCGATACCTATTTTATGTACCTACGAAATTAACGGTTATGCTTGATTTTGTATCTCAACCGTAGAAAGTATACACAGTATAATAATTAGGTTTATTATTATTATTACACGATAACGTGTGTAGTTACCGTAGTCCGTAACTTATCCCTATAATAACTCAATAACAAAGTATCGTAACTGTTTTAAAACACCGCGACACCATCATTATAAGTATCTATGAATAATACATTGATAATATGGATAATAATATAGTTATTGTCGATATGAACGTTGTAGTAATCTCTCAGTATGCTTTATATATACTATAATAATGGTATTTTTCCTGAATCAAATCTTCCAAATGAACTTTTCCCGAATGGTATTTTACTCGAAAGTCCATAAATCCATAACGTTTTTTTCCGTATAATTTTTACCCGAATCGATTTAAACTCGATAAATATTATGATAAGTATGAAATAAAAAGATGAATTAATATTATTAACAATAAAATAATAAATTATTTAGTGTAATAGTTAAATATTAAGAAAAACATGTCGTTGTAAGTGCGATAAATGCAAGATACCCGTACTTTTTCGTAAATACTATCTTTATCGTACCGAATAAATGATTATTGAAAGGTGAGAATGTATAACAATATTATAGTTGTATTTTAGTTATAGGCATAAAATATAATGTATAAAAAATACGCCACTGTATAGTTCCTCGTAATAACAAAATTTTTTTATATCTGGACATTTGGACAATAAGTATCGAGAAAATGGCATTCGGAAAAAAAGGTTCCGGGTTTTCGGACTTTTTGGAAAAATACCATTCAGGAATTTTGATTCGGATAAAATGGAGTGTACCTTATAAATTTATTTCTGAAACTCTTATTAGTCTCACGTTTAGATAGAGCAAAGTATAAAGTTGAAGAAAAAACAGTATTTTCATCCCGTATAAAAATTTTACTTAACTCTATAAAAATGTATGGTAATAGCTAATTAACTTAGGCTTAAAATATAATTAGTTAAGTTACAACTTGAGGCTGGACATATACTATAAAAACACATACCTATAATACGTATGTTATGATAGCGGTATAAAAATAGGATGGAACAAACAGTGTCCTGCTTAAACAACTTTTGTCGGAATAAGGGAACATGTTGATCAAAAAATATATTTTTGAAATTTTTAAATAAATTTAAAAAATCGAATTTTAAACAATTGTATTATTGAAGAATAATTTGTGGAAAATGTCACTTGTGAATCAATATGTATAATTTTGTGAATATACTTATTCATTTTCTTCGCCCTCAACTATTTGTGTTTGGCCACTTTTGTTCTAAACTCTAATTTTCTCAATTTTCCATATCCCACACCAACAGCCCTCATATCATTCTTAGTAGTATTCAACATCTCTTTTTGGTCTTCTTCTTCCTATTTTATCTTCAATGCACACATCTAAACTTATTAAATAATATAATAATTTATAATACACGTTAACCTATGTTTATTATAATATTATAGGCGTTTTATTGTTCACTGCAGCCTTCTCTATTATAATTTATTATGTACTTACGTATGCTATTATCAAATACTATACGCGTTTTGTTACAGAGAGGATAATTGAAAAGATAAATAACAATAAAAAATAAAATAAAAACAATGATAATAACGACTCGCGAAACAAATATGCAATATATTGCATGCTCAACAATCCTACTACACTTACAACAAAGCTTTTCTACCGTTGAATAATACATTTCTTCACTTAATATTTGTATGTTACTCGTCTGTGGATGGAAGTATTTTGGAATCGTTATAGGTATTAATTTTATTGTAACTGAATGTAATATGAGTCATTTTAATACGCGAGGTACACTGTCGTTTTCATAAATAATTATATATTTTATTAAAACATTCAATTTTTCAGTGAGAAAATATCAGAGTTGTATTTTCTAGTTTTTGCTAATATAATATAATTCTAACATACGTACAAACTTATATTTTAGTTTTACGTTATTGTTGACCCGGGTTTCGTGCAAATATTTATAATTTTTCGCTCTAGTATATTTTGTATGATTATTATTTTATGATAATATTATATTAATTATATTATTAAATAGAATGGCTGCAAAATAACGAATTATAAAGTTAAATCTATTAAAACTTAACTCATTACTTTTGGGTTTCTGTTATTTAACTATTAACCTAACGTAATCACATAATTTCTAACGTGAAATCAATAATTTCAATTTTAATTTTAAGAATTTAAAATTGATTTTGTTATATGTATATCTATATTGCTTTATTTTTCATATTAAAAATCATGATGTATTATACAATATATAGATCTGATATTTTGTATAAACACAATATGTTTTTCAAATTGATAAAATAATGAAATACATTAGTTTTATAATATAGACTACTAAAATAATATATAACCAACTAATGAATTAAAAAACATTTGACTGTTTCTAGTAAAATATATTATGTTTGATAATTCATAGTTTTTTATTATATTTATTTGGTATTTGCATAGATACATTTAGGTAATATCATCTGATGTAATAATATTTTGATAAACAATATCATACACTTATTATGAAAACATTTTCTATACAGTAAAGGTTATCTAAGTATATGTACGAATTCAAAAACGGAGACCGAAAAAATGGTGAATCACTATAAATTTAAATGTTACCTATATGTAAAGGAAATAATAACGATAAATATTGTTTTCGGATGGTGAATTACCTACTGTTAAAAAAAAATCAAGTTTTTATCGTGTCGTGGCGTGTGTGTGTATGGTTTTTTATTACGGTAATATATATAGTACATAATGTTACTGCCTATATACGTCGTAATAATAATAGTGAGTACATTATAATGTATACGTGGGTAAGTAAAATATAATGTATATAATAATAATAATATGTGAACTTGAATGATCGCAGTCGAAAGTGATAAAAATAATTTTGTATATCACGCGGAAAGAGTAATAACGATAAAAAAAAAATTTAAAGTTTGCGATCGCTTTTATGATAAACGTACAAATTGCATGTTCATAATATAGGGGAATTGTTGCTAAAGTTTTTTTTCACGTTCATAGTCGTTGACCTGACACCTGTAATGTTTTCGGGGGCGTCGAGGTATATAGCGTGTGCGAAGACGTTGGTGTGTGTGTATATAAACATAATAAATATTATACATATTATGTATTATGTACTTATATACATAATATTATTGTATAGGTATAGGGTGAAGGCAGAATTAAATACCTTGGCATTTTTATTTGTGCGCTTAAAATATCCACTCGGCCTCACCAGGAAAATTTATTTGCACGCGATCACGTGACACCATTTTATACGTGTAGCTTTTCTTTTTCTTTATCATGTTAAATGTGTTTATTCGTAGTAGATGTAATATATATATGTGTAATATTATATGCGTGCACGCGTGTGTGTTTGTATTTTGTTGGAAAATATGTTATTATTATTTATATCTTTTAAAAAATAAAAAATAAAAATAATCATGTTGCGCCCAAATATTATACCCGAAGTGTGCTTTGAAAAGCGAAAAAAATATGTTCTTCTAGTCAGTTATACATTTAGGTATATGTTATGCATACAAATCAAAAATTGAACAGTAATTAAACTATATACGAGTACAAACAAACAATATCATAAATAAATTATAATGTTTTTTTCTTTTGAAAAGATATGATGTCAGCGCTGGCCATTTGAGTTTTATTAATGTATTGATGGCTTATTTTGAAATAATGCAATGTGTTAATATGTGTTGTGCATTTGTGCTCCCACTTGTGAAAAAATCTATTTAATTATCTAAATCATTTATAACAGATAACTATATTTTATTTAAATAGAAAAAATATAATTTTAACTATTTTACCTAGATAAGATACATAGATAAATATTTCTACTTAATGCACTACATTGCCTACAACTAATATCGTCATTATAATTATGATGCTATGCATTTTTTTAAAACGATAATCGTATAATTGCCAGCTTCTAATATACCTAACTCTTTACATGTCAGAAATATATAGTTTGCTATTTACACGTTCATAACTTGTATTATCTATCAATAAGCAAATTTTACTCACTTATATGAGCTCAATAATTGTAATAAAAACTAATGATTCAATACATTTAAAAAAGCAAACATTATAATGGCTGTAATAGTCAAAAGTAACGTATACTTTTGATTTAAATAATTTATAGATTTTATTAGAAATCTATGTACAGGTAAGTATAATGTTATGTGTAATACCGGTGTATGATTTATTGTACTTAATTAATATGAATGGTTTTACGTTTTAATATACGCCTAAATCAAATGCTTGACGATTCTACAGCGTGCTTCTATAGCGTTCTTTCTAGCGGAGAATAATACGTAAGTAATACAAAGCGGAAAGAAGATCGCAAAAAAAGACTTTTTTCTTTAAATAAAATAATATATATATATATAATAATATAATTTTATTATATTAAATATTGTACTGTATAAAACACCACGCAACTCTTATTTAAGAAATATTTATAGACACTACTTATATTTTTAATAATACAGAATGACGCGTAAAAAATGTTTGTTTTAATACACTATATTAATATAGGCACAAAAAAAAAAAAAAAAAAAAAATGAAAAAAATGAAAAAAAAAATCATGATTGTTTTGTGTTGTGTAAATATTTTGTGTGTACCATTTTGACTTCTGACAAAGAGCTGATGCTCAACACGTACATGGTGACACCGACTTCAATGGGCGTACCTGAAATTCGGTACATTAAAACAAGTACAAAGATATAGTTTGATATGTTTATTTTTAATTTTTTCTAAAGGAACTAGGTATAGTCGAAATATGTATATTGATAATCGTACTTGTGTCCTCAATATGTATTAATGGACGCAAGACCGTACTTGAAGCACTTTTTTCGGGGGGGATATGAAATATTATTTAAAAAAAAAATTTATACCCGCACCCAAATATATTTTAAAACTAACAACAATATCACCAACCGATAACCCAAATATAGTATAATAACTACAGTGAGTGCCAAATTTGAATTTATTTAAGGCAATTAGATTATTATTATTATTATTAATGAGGTTGTAGTAACATTATTACATAATTATTAATAGAGAGGTAAAGGAAACCCAAGTTCTGTAACGAAAAAATTCTTATTTTCCATAATTTGATAAAAACCATTTTAGTTTGTACAGGAACCTGATGAACTCTTAGTCTTTTGCTCCATGTACGGTCTTGTATGTACGTAGATCAAATAGTAAAGACACTGTGTTTTACTTGGAAATATCTTATATGGGCGCAAGTAAAACAAATAAAATTGAGTTCATGTAAACTCCACTAGAAAAAAATCAGCTAACAGTATAACATAGGTACGTCAAATATAATAAATTAATAATCGTAATTATCATATAAAATAATTTAATTTAGGTATGTTAATATGTTATTATATTTTGAACTATGAACTAAAATGATGTGATACAATTTGTAGATAAGTCTAATATTATATTATATCCATTATTATAACTATTTATAGTGGTCTCTAATACTATCATTTTTCTTTCATTTTTGTTTTTGAGTTTATTTGGTTGAAATATACTATTGCGTTTTGTATAAATTTGGGTTTAAAATTCAATAACAACTTTACTAAAAATATAGATATTTGGGTGAATTTTATAAAATTGATTTTTAGATGACTATGAAAAGATTCACAAACATATGTTGTTTGGTTTAAATTTGTATTTTGATCAGCCAAAATTTGAGGGGGATTGTTACGTCATTACTTATAATATAATTATCAATAAGGTAATCTGAAAACTTAATTACTCTTGAATCGCTGTTTTGAATTGGCCTTCACCGTGTTTAACATGGACGAAATATACATTCTACTAAACTAACATTTTTCCATATGTTTTTACATGTATTATAAATTGTTAATTCATAATCAACAACTATTTTTGTTGGACTAAACATTAGCGGAGTTTTCATGTACCTATTACAGTTCAGAAAATGAATCTAGTGAAGTTTACGTTAGATCTTTTTATCCAACTGGTATTTTGGCGGAGTTTACATTCGCCCATCTTATATAGTAGTGCATCATTTTCGTATTATGATTTGATATCAATTTTATAAGAATTCAAGAAAGGCATGAAACACACTGACTATACCGTTTTGCGGTTGCACATTTTTAACTTTTATATTATGAGCGATAAACAAATGGCAATTAGTTGTAAAGGCTAACAGTTTTTCTCTACTTAATAACTCGATCATCAAACCATAAATTGAATTTGTGAAAACGAAACCCTCATTAATGTTAAACTGTAGTGTATTATTATTATTGCATATGCAACGATAATTTTCCAACACATGGATAGTTTCAGAAAATTAGATTTACAATTTGAATACATAAATAACCGTAATTTATCATATACTGATATCGTAATAAATATATTAACAAATAAACTGTTTATATATGTACAATGTACATGTATATAATTAAAACAAATATTAATCCAAAACTGTTATTTACTGATGGCTATGAATTTGTAGTGAAATTGTTTTTTTCACCTTTTATAACTTAATTTTTGTAGGACGAAATAACTTTCAATGGTATACGCTATTTAATTGATATACCTATTATTATAATTATATATATATATATATTTTTTTTTTTATTGAATTTTTTAGTTATTAAATTATTAAATTAATATTTTATTTTTATTTTTATTTTTGTTATATAACATTTAATGGAAATAAATAAATCTTCGTATTTTTAAAAATACCTTGTACAGCCATATATATTATACGTCCAATTGGTATTAAATAAAATAATAGTTATGATTTAATTTGAAAAAATAGGTAGTTAAGAATAAAAACTTCATTTATAATTTTATGTGGTTATTGTGTTAAATTTAAATTTGTATGTTAAATAATATAAATGTTAATTTTTAGTTATTTTGACTTTAATAGGTTCATTTTTGACATAGTCTATGCATAATTTATTTTTATATTCAATTGGACTCTTAAATAAACTTTTTCATATGAATTATTTAAGGTTTTAAAGTTATTTAAAAGATTTAATTTAGGGCAAGTACATTATATTCATATAGTAGTTCTATATAAATTATCATTTACACTTGAATAAAATGTATATTCCAATAGCCGATTAATAAAATTTATTGTTATATTCTATTTTTATGAATGCAATTAAAATAATTCCTATTTCCTCAGGAAATTTCCCCCCCCCTGTTACAGCGGAGAAGATTATTTTTTTTTTAAATTTACGAGACATACATATAATATTTTAATACCTACATAATAATATAATATAAGTACCTCTATGTAGATGAATATCTTATAAAAAATAAATCAACCACGTAGGTACATGATATTCTGGCTGGTTTAATATTCTATATATGGTAGACGTGTAAAATAGGATATGAAAAAAAAAAATCCGTTTTTATAATATATAATAAACGCTTTCTTCGTTCAGACAGTTTTCTGGTTTACAGAAAAACTGGCGCTAAGTCTGTACACTTAATGTGTCACATGATGTCAACGTTTTTTAGACTAAAAGCCACTATGTCATCTGAGACACATTATATACTGCATCGTACTGTTATAAAATGAATAGTGATAAAAACATATATCATCTCCACGTAAAGAGAACATGATGTAACACGAACTCTAAATTGTAATAAAGATAGCTGGCTCGTTTTTAATAACATCGATCTGCTGAGGGATAAATAATATTTATATGACAATCGAAATAATTTTAGATTTTTATTTAGTATTGTTGTTGTTTAATACGTAGGTATACCGTAGCGTATGGTGATCGAAAGTTCGGTATAACATTAGTGATTATTAAAACATATTATTGTGCAACTGATTTTGATTATTTATGTATTATAATAAATAATAATATTTAATTTCACTGTATATTGAACAGTGAACATATTTAATAAAAATACAATATCAGTACCTAATGTGTATTACAGAAACTCAAGTATCATTGTAGTAGGTATACAATTTTAATATAATATTATACGTAATAGGTAGTAAGGTAGTTGTTGGATTAGATCTATATAATCATTGATACTGGTCAAATGCGTGATCCACCGAAAAATGGACATGCAATATTGTTTATGCATCAACGCCTACGAATCCAAACACTTTGAAATACCTAATAAAATGTTTAGTAAGTTCGCAAAATAAGTATAAATATATCAAAAGTTAAATCAAAATTATATGGCTTTAGTTGTTTTTCCTGCAACCCAAAAACTGGTGAATCAAAATCTTAGAAGGCACTGTTAAGCGTTACCGATAATATTGAACTTTCTATACTTATATTATGATTCCAATATCATAACACTATATGCTAGCATATTATAGTATTATAAAATATTAATATTATTTAGAATTCCTCAAAGTTTTAAAAAAATGACTATGTTCTGAATCTATATTATATTGATTTCCGTATATTTACATTTATTAACATTTATGATTTCAAATACTCAACGGATTGACGTCAAACGATTTTATCACTTTTTATTCGTATATTTTTAAAAATCCGGATTTTATATTTTTACTATTTATATCGTGCGAAATAACAAATTTGTTATTCATATAAAATCTTTTTTCTGCAGCAGAGTAACTAAATCGACAGTGCATTCCTTCGATATCGAAGACAAGTTTTCATTATTTGTAGGTTACTATTAAGGTATATAAATTGACTTTTATCTAGGCATTAAATCGTATAATAATATTATGGTATAAAGTTTTTTTCGATTATCCCTTTTCACCGATGTACATTCCAGAAACGCCTTTGATCATCAGTGCAGTATCGTGAGTAATTTAACGCAATTAAAATCGTTTTACAACGAACACATCCTCGTGGAAGTTGGTTGATGTGGTTGATACAAAATTAAAAAGTAAAAAAATAGCACGCCTTACCAATTACTCGAGTTCCACTGCAGTTAAAGATATAGAGTAGATGTATGATTAAAATCATGCCTAAATAGTCGACAATCTTATAAAAAATATTTAACAGAACTATTCAACGAGTATACTGGCTTCCTTTTTTTCTATAATAATGCAGTTATTCAAAATCTGACTTTTTGGAATTTTTGAATATATTTAAAGTCCATATTTTTGAATAGGTACTTGAGATTTTTTATTAGATCTAAAGAATGACTTGCCGAGATTTTTAATTTCTGTATTTCAAATGAGAACAATATTTTTTAATTGTAAAACAATAAGCAAATATATGTATATATATATATTTATTGTATCTAAAAAATAAAATATTAGATAAGTGATTTCACTGATTAAGTAAAATAAGGAAGCATAGGTTTGATTTAAAGATTATAGTAGGAAACAATATTAACTAAGTTATTAGTATTTTAAAATCTATAATAATTTTTGAGTAATAAGTACCTATTAAAAACAATACTATAGACAAATAAAATATTAAATTTACAAATTTAAGAATATTTTTTATTTTTTTATACAATTGTAAGCAGGTATAAAAATTAGTGTGAGTCATATACTCCACTAATCATATAAAACAATATTATACTATATTCTTAGTATAGTAAAATGTTTAATAAATCATAATCTTCTCAAGAGTTTATCTTATTTGGAAAAAAAAAAATGCTTGTATTTTAAAACTTTTTAAACGATTAAAAAAAACATGGTATTTAAGTATGATATAAAATTTCAAAAATTTAATTTTGAATAACTAAAAAACTAAAATAAAATTAGAGAGAAAAGGTATGGGGGAGCATCTTAGGTCAATATCCTAATTTATTAGTACCTAAATTACGATTTATTTTGTATAAAATTCAGTGAAAAAAAACTAAAGGATCGCAAAATTACATTTAAGTATTTGTAGATCACGCACATTTTGACCAGGTAAAGTGTTTTAATTTATGATTAATACCTATAACCTATAAGGAAGATTATTAATTAATATAATTATTAAGATTTTCAAATGATCATGGTGCGACCTGTGTTTTAATCCGAATTTTATTATATAGGTTTAGTTATAGTTAATTATACCATTGTAATGTTCTGCAAAAAAAAAACTACGTGTATAGTTTTATTAATATATTATTATGCAACGTTTGGCCGCGTTATGTTCTTCTAAGCTGTAGCACTTTGCGATCAGTAAAAAGGGCGGAAAAAAGTAGGAGTGAAAAAACGAACGGCAGCGGTGGCTGAAATCTAAAGTCGTACACGTACACAATAATAATATAATATATACGACGATGTCGGCGGTGGCGGCGGCGACGGCCGAAAGGGATGTCGGCGGGCGCTACAGGTCAAATCGATTTCGGCGGCACAAAGATGATGTGGGACCACCGCGAGATTATATACGCCCTCGCGCGGGGTGCACGCTCGGCTCGACCACCGCCGCTAACAACACATAACTCTCACCGTGGTTGAGTTTGCATGTATATATTTTACAATAGCATGTTGTACGGCGACAACGTCTACATTATAATTTTATTCCATAAATACAGTAGAAAATTAGAAATCATTTGTATGAAACGTATTTTCACCACGGTAATAACAACAATAATATTTTGCAAAGAAAAAACGGGTCATGACCGCAGCCGGTTTAATGTTCACGATAGTATTATTCTATAGGCCACGGAAGAAATCTAATCGTACAGGTTTTGGAAAGCACTAAGAAATTTACATTGATGGCCGGGGTTTGAAAACTTCTTGGTAGTATCTAATGCAATTTGACGAACAGTTTGTGCAAAACGTCTCGAAAAAGATCATGACAGGTTGGTGTGTACGAAAAATAATAATATTTTAATGATAACTGGTGGGCTCTGTCCTCTGACCGCTTTGCTCTACGACTATAATTTATTTGATTACAATTATAAATAGTACTACAATGTTATGAATGTGCAATTTTAAGTATTAAAAAAATTATATTTTGTTAAAAAAATTATTCGTGTTAATTAAGTTCTACATATTAGTATTGTAATACACAATTTGGATAATTTTTTTTTCATTTGATGTTATATCAAAATAATGAAATAATAAATACGAGAAAACAGAATTATATTGGGTTTTGAAATTAAAATATTGTTCACAATCATAAGATATAAACATCGTTAATAAAATAAATTAACAATTAAGGTTTTTATTTAAAACCAATCTTTATTGATATTATTTTTAGTGTACCTTAGTAAATGGTTTATTATTTTTTATGATACATGAAAATAGAAGGATTATCAATTTTCCGTTAAAATTATTAAAATGCACAACAACGTGCCATGCCCTTTTTTATGTATGCGGAAATGGTCTGTCAAATAACAAGGAAAATATCTAGAATGAACTTAATGGTTTTTACCCAAATCAAAAATACCGTGTGATGTTTTTACATTAAAATAATTTGTGACTTCTCTAGAATATTTTTCTGTTCATTATGAGTTACTTAAAATGTATTACCAAATTACATTCAATACGTTATTAAAGTGAAAGATGTTGCGGTCCACCGATTTCTAATATTAAATCAAACTTAATACAAATTAAAATTTTTGTTGTACAGATTTTTACTGCATCTTTTTCAAGAATAGTATTTTATACTGAGTTTGATCACTTACAGGTAATTAACGAACAATTTTTATGGTGGCTGTATTTCATTTACTTTTGAGGATAGTCCTGTTTAACTGTTTAAATACCTAGTGAATTTGTATGCGATTTTATTTCAAATTTCATTGTGGACATTTCTATAACAATACAATAATTGTTATTTGTTATATAGGTAAAACCCTCTCAGCATATAATATTGTATAATTTCGATTAATTCGCCAAGTGACGATGATTAGTCGGCCCTCATCGTCCCTATGTAAGACAATCGATTGTATATTTGTATATTTTGGATTTGGGATCGTATTGAACGACATATGTATGTATTTAAAATATCATATTAGATATATATTTATTACATGTCATCAATTCATAGAAGGTGAGCGCATTAATTTAACTATAATTAGTTAATTTTTTTCTAATTGACTTAAAAGATTAACTAGTTGGATACTTGGATGTTGAAATAATTTAGGTTATTTTAGTAACCATTAAATTAATACATCGAGTTAAAATTAAAATTTTTTTTTAAATTATCTGTTTTAATGGTTTTGTACATACATTATATTACTTTATATACGGTTCCAAATAAAAAATAATCCAGCAATAGTAATAATACTATAAAATTATTGCTATATTTTTAATAAAATAATATTATTTATAGTCATAAAATACTCTTTTTTGGGATCAGCGTACTAATTAAAAAAGTAGATTATATATTTTAAACTGAGTAAAGTTAATAATTTCCTTAAACTTAAAGTTTTAAATGTATTATATTTTTTTAACTAAATACTAACTATATTCTCATCAAAAGGTTTTATGTTCACTTTACTGAAGTTAATTATTTATTTAATTTAATAAACTAACATGCCCACCTTCGTCAATATAATATACAAATTTATGACGATCGTTAGCGTCAAACGCAACCGATTTTTCTGACAAATAATAATCATATATATTTGCCAACTGTAAAGGATGTACTGCTGCAGTATAATATTTAATCTAATATACGTATTATTACAGTTAAATATTTTATGGCACTATGGCAGTATCTACGATATTTCATCCACCTACAGCCATCGAGTTTGGATGATCGCATCCAAGAAAAATTATAACGTATACAAATGTTGAAATTTATGCTATATAAAATATTAAATGAGTATATATTATTTTGTATTTTTAAAGTACTACATAAAATATTATAATAATAAACTCTTTGCGTAGGTAATCGCGGTTTATATAGTGAAGACCGATCGAATAATCGTATATTATAATATACTTAGGTGTATGAAATGTGTTGCACGGATTATTCTCTAAGTTTTTTTATAAACCAAAATCGTGATATCGATTTTCTGTTACCGTGATAATAAACAAAGTGGATTATAAGTCTTGTGGACAGTTAGTATGCTTAACCTATTATTCCGTATATTATAGCTTATATATATATAAGATAATTATATATTTTATAGATATATAATTATTATGATATTATATCCAAGCGATTTGGAAGAATGTGCCCGAACAATTTAATACTATTTAACACTTAAAAATGTTATGTAGTTTTCTAAATAATATTGTTAATATCAATTAAACATAATTCATGAGATTTATATGTTTTATATGGTTAGTGTAACGATAATAAAATATCAAAACCATGGTAACACTCACCTCCGTAGTTTGGTCTTACTCTTTTGTCATAGCTCAAACTAAATGAATCGAGTATCGCCGATATGTTTACGTCACCGAACATACCACCGCCCTGGGACCTGAAAAAAAACAATACATCGATAAACGTTATGTAACTGTGTATAGTGATGCTTTGAGGTGCTCGAATAATAATTTTCTGAATGTTGAAATGGGAAAGCGTCGATCATCTAGACACATTGTTTACCCATTTAGCCAAATTTGAGAACTTATACCTCAAAAAATACATTTTAATTGTAATAATCAAGTTTATCAATAGCAAAAAAGTATAAAATCATCAACCTGCGAATTTAAACTCGCAGTGAAGCATATTATTATATTATTCTAGTGTCGTCTACATGAGACAATGACAAAAAGAAAAAAATAACAAAACACCTAACCAATTGAGCAAAATTCTGAGACCACATATTTAAACGATATGTAATAAAATACAATTTTTCGAAATGAACAGATCTGTGCTATAGTTTTATTTGTAAATACTAAATATTATAAAATATTAAATGAATAATAAAAACAAATTTAAATAATATGTGGAAATATTTTAAACTAATAAAAAATATAATCATTGTCGTCGTAGTTAAAGCGTAATGATCAATAATAATTATAATAATAAAGCATAAAACAAATATATTATATATTATACATATATATATATAAAACACCTATTAATTATTATTATGGAACCCATACTCTAGTTACATATCATCAAATTTAAAAGTATAATAAGTAAAAACTAATAACGCATATTATAAAAGTATCTGCTTATTCCTTAATCAGCTTTTACGATATTTTAACTATAATAAAGTGAGTTATATATATAACTCATAAATACATAAAATATTCCAATTAAAAAATCTACATTTCTCATTTTTAATTTGCAACATAAATTTACTTGATAAGATAACACATATAATGTTCTTGTATAAACATTTTACTATTAGCCAATTCACTCTAACATAAAAAAAAATAGTAATAAAACAAAATAACGTCGTAAATTTACTATATTATCCATTTATAAGATGGATAATAATTATACAATATAGCATCATCTCTATCTCTAAATCAAAAAAATGAAAAAAAAATGTATTATGTTGTCATTAAAAAGAGTATTATTATTATTTGTTAAAACGTTTTTCTTTAACGACTTAAACTTATTTTCAAAAACCTTAGTGTTTTTTTTTTTTTTTTTTTTAATGAGCGTTATGTGGATTACTCTGTATGTTATACGACACAGTTGACAAAAATGCTGCAACGGAGAGAAACGTACACATTGTTGTGTATAATATAACAACCTCGTACACGCGTATATATTATTTATATTATGTGTATACGACGAAGACGAACTCGTCGCCAATTCGCAGTGCACAGAAGCACAGAAAACGAGAGAATACGACAAAAAAAATATTTATATATAAAGTTTCAGTTTGCATGCAACTTCATCCCCGATGTCGTCTCTGTAGACGAAAACTTTTCGAAGCGGTAAAAAAATTGTTACACGAAAGAAGTTCGTTTGGTGTATATACACATACACACATTATATATTATACATACATATATATATATATAAATGATTTCGAGCAGTTTTGAACGGTGTGCGATTATGTAAATTTCCACACAGCCAAAATACCCTGGGCAAAAAGGTCACCAGTAAAATAAACAAGGCCGCGACACAATAATATACGTATATATACGTTATTATATATAATATTACGGTCTGCTGCAGTTCGATATAAATTATTCTTATCATCTCTCAAAGATATTATTTTTCTTTACTTCGTTCTACTTCCCGACAAAACTTAATACACTGTTCAGAATTGCCAACAACGATGATGACTATAATAAGTACAACTGAAAGAACAACAAACAACAACGTAAAACGGGCGTTTAAGAAAAATAATTATTTATCAATTTATTATACTACCTATAAAAGATACATTACACCGGGTGATTTAAAGTATTATACTACTATTATTATTTCAAAAAATTATTGAAATTTTCCAAAATGATATATTTTACCTATTTTTTACCATTATTAATTTTTTAATTATTTACTTTTTCTAATAACAACTTTAATTTTAAATTCTTCGTTCCAAAGCAGAATATTTTCTTGAAGGACATGAAACTATCGAAATTTTAGTAAGATTTTTTAAAATTATTGAGGTTTTCAAGCTATTAAGATCTTAGGAAAAAAAGTTTACTCAAAGGTTGTTTTAAACTTATGTACGCATTATAGTTTTTAATTATTATCTATTTATATAGTTATTATATAAATACAGTGTATAGTGTTATTATTATTATTTTAAAATTATTGATAAAAGCTTTGATAAAAATTTCATTAAATAATTAACAAGTTTAACATTTGATATGTACACGTGTAATAGATCGATCGTAACTGGAAAATGACAATACCGAATCGAGGTGACGAAGTTACAATTAATTGAATGAAAAATACGATAATAAACACAATAAACGCAATGAAGTTTAATTATCGGAATGCTCAAACCGATTAGATAAATGATTATAAAATTATTTGTCTATAATCAGAACATAAAATGTTTTAGTTATCTATAGTTTTTCTTTCGAGAAATCGAGAACCTTGCAAGGGAACAATATTTATTTCAACTTATCGAAGTACGAAAATTGAACTTTGGAAGAAAAGTTTATGTTTATGAGTTTTAAATAATTAGTCTTAATGAGCAGAGTGGAGTGATACGCAGAGGTACCATATACAATTTCGGTGCATTCTTACCATTACTATTAGAACTTTAAATACCTACCTAATTGCCCAAAATATTATGTTTATAGATCGAAATATTTAAAATATTATTCTGATTAGTATATGAAATTAAAAATTTATGTTGTGATTATAAAAAGTAAACTGTCACCGTATTGTATTATTTAGAGCCACGTTTGTCGTTTACACAAGCATCAATTACTGATAATACTTATATAATTGATGGATTTATAAACAGTACTGAATGATATGATTGACAGCATAGTGTGTAGTTTTATTAAATTATTAACACGGTTTTTATAAGGCTAAAGATCAAACTTAATATGGTTTGATAAAAAATATACAAGTAGATTTACTTATGATAAGCTCACTCCCCTTTTATATTTAAACAATATTTAATTGTTCATTATTTTTAAATTCATAGATTTCATATTTTTATGTAGATAGGTATTTAAAGACATTTTGATACAGAGATTTTTTTTTTCAATTTTAAGCCACACTCTTTTAAATATTGAAATTCAAACGAATAGTTACTGAGTCATTTCAGTGTATTTAGGCACTAAGAATAATAGTTTTTAACTATGGTAACTTATAGAATATAAATAAAAGGACTATTTTGTTTAATATTAATATTAATATTCAGGACATTTTTACGAACTATAAAAATAAATGTTAATATATTTATTGGACAGACACTAAAAATTTATAAATACTTAAAATTGTACATTTAGTTATTTACGCAAATATTTTAGATTTATATCAGATCAGATTATGGTTTTAAAATAAAGAAAATAATAATATTAGTTTAAATCTATAAAAATAAATAAATTACAATTTTTTATAAAATCAATTAATAAAAATGTTTTGAATGTAGCCGTTATAGAACTCAAAACTACCGAATTTTTTTAATACAATTTCGAACAAATCGGTTAGAAAATTTAGTTTCTATAGCGTTGGTAATTTTTTAATTATGACACTAAAACGACTTAAATTTTATGATTTCAACGTTGGTGATTTAATAATAATAATTTTCTGTGGTGTGTATTTCCTTACATGTTATTCGAAAACGTGAAAAAATCAAATATACGATAGCTTTAAAACACTGCCATTACGTCAAATTTATTAGCAGTAACGGAGATAGCGTGAGATGGATTAGGTTGATTCATAGTTTCTTTTCCAAAAAATAGGTGACAAAATACACATTAAATATAAATAAAAACATATTGTTGTTGTTAAACTATATATTAATACATTCCTCATTTTGTTCGGAATCTATAAAAATGTTAACGACACAAAAACAATTTAAAATAGCCATGCACCTATACAATGTTTTATTGCATTCGTTCGAAATAAAACAAAATAAATGTATAAATAAAATCAACGGTAATTGAATGCCTAGTACAACTTAATACATATACATATATAGTATATATGTAGTTATACACGGAAAGTTGAAAAGCAAAGTACGTCGCGTTTTAGCTGTAGGGGACGGACCAAGGACGAGTGTGCAGGCAGACGACCTTGGGTGTTTAATGAGACAAAATGCGTTTTATTTTCAGGGTGTTATTTTTATTTTTTTTTTTTTTTAATAACATCGTTACACGACGTTTTTTCCTTCCTCCCGTGCGGCCAACGCTGCTTATTACACACCGCTGCAACCGGTGGCGGTGACGTAATACTACAACGTTTCGCCGGTGGTTCCCAAATGTCACCCTTCACACTGTAGCCCTGACACGAGATAATAAACATAATGATATTCCGTTGTAAAATATTGGCCATTTAATAATGTACACGATAATAATAACACGCGTAATCTTTGCACTTTAGTATAGTATGCAATCGCTCAGAACAAGTTAGTATGCACGTACATTATTATAAAATAACGACACACAATATATATTACTATAATATTAAATCAGATTTTTATACAAAACACTGCAATACGTACACATTTACGATCGTTGCTTGACGTTATCTTATATGACTAAAAAGCAACCACCCGCCCTTAGCGATTATATTTATTATATATTATGGCATAGAATCCCTAACACGTGACATACAAATTAATAATGCTATTATAATAATATATGCTATAAGCATATTCTGATATCATAATAAGAAATATACACCAATAATACAATACATAAATAAAAACGATTTAAGTATAGCATAACGATATTTTTATTATTATTATGCGGTCGAAAACGGCGACGGATCGGTGTCGCGCGTGTTGTGTGAATTACGATCGAATAACGCGCACGACGTGTCGTTGGCTCCACGTGAAGGGTGTTGCGGGATTTCGGGATTGGTGAGTTGGGTGGTGAGGATCGTCGCATTTACCGATACGCTAGTTAATCCCTTACAATATTAAAGTCGTATAATATTATATTGGAGCTATTTTTTCATGTCTTATTATTTTTATAAGTTAGTGAAAGACACAAATTATATTGCATTGTTATAATAATATATAAAATATATTTTTTTATAGATTAATAATGTACAATATTATGTAGAGCGTATTCTGTAATGCAAAGTTGATATCGACCAATTAAACTGCAAAAGAGATAGATGTGCTTGGAAAATCGCTGAATTAGACGATATTATTTACCTCAAATCAGGGCTTGAAAACGTTTTAATAACGTTATATTTGACAATAAACGATTGAAATTTGTAAACGTAATTATAACGGAAAACGATAAACATAAATAAATAACACATAACAAAACGTAACGTTTAACAAAATATTATATTATAATATATCATTGAGCAAAACATAACGTAAAACATCATTTATCTATAGTATACCTTTAAAAAAACAATTTATTAAAATATTATTAAAATGTAATATGTAGTATATAGTTCTATTAATAGAATAATTTTATTCTAAATAGCTAATAGTGATGCCCTATTGCTCTGTTACTTTGAAACAGGTACGTAAATGCGTTTAAAATTTAAATTCTGAAAAAAAAATTCAAAAATTGAAGAATGTTTTAATTCTGAGTAACGATAAACACAAAATTTGTGTAACGTTTTTAATCAAAATAGCGTAAAATGAATTTTTTTCAAATTCAAGTTCTGCCTCAAATGCGTTTACGGTTAAAAAAAAAAAAATATTAAGATATTAATTTGAGAGGAGGGTTTTTTAAACAACCACAAAATTGATACTACAAAAATAAAAAAAACGAATAAAAAATTGAAGTTATCAGTTTTTGTTCTTCTATTTAACGTCCAAAATAATAAACATTTCTTAAAATAATATGATGATGTCATCCCATCCGTTGGTCACTCTGAATTTACTGCATATGTGTACTCTATAGAGTGTATACAATAAAAGTGATCAACAATATAACTACAATTTACTGTAATATATAATAAGAAATGTGAAATTTACCAAAATGCTCAATCAATAAACAGGTGTAAAAATTGAAATTAGCGAAACATTGGGGCCATGAGGCAATATCTGTGTCATAATCCCTTTTCTTAAATCTGCCACAAGGGATTTGTGACTCATATATATATATATATATATATATTATATACAATAAAAATTTAATGCAAGATAATTTTTATAAGAAAACTAGACATGGATTATATTATACAGATACATTGATATATGTACATATAAATTATTATTTTTGTTAGGAAGTTTTAATTTCAATTATTGCGTAATAATACGTACATGTTATGTATATCACAGTATTTTAAGAAAAAAAAAGATTCAGCATCGTATTTGTATGTTTTATATAATTACGACACTTTTTTCTTTATAGATAAATATTGCAGTATATTATGTATAATAATGTACATAATATAATACTGCATATTTTATCAATATAATTGCTACAGAAATCCCTCCCCCCCAAAAAAAAAAAAATAAATAAATAAATAATAGTAATAACTTAAAATGCTCTATTATTCAAAATATTTCAAACTTCACGATATATTATTTATGTGTTGTATATACTTATAGATAATATTCTTTAAGATACATATTACATATTATTTATAGATAAATTCTTAGGTTAGGTTATATAGGAATATATTTTACGATAATTACTTGTGTTACCATATAATGGTTGGTGAGGAATACACTAAATCGTCCTGATTTAAAATTTAGAAAGCAAAAAATTTACACATTGATTTGCTTTTATAGTTTCAACACTGAATAATTGTCGTTCAAATTATATTAAATATCAAAAAATGATAATCATTATGAACGAAAAAACCGGTAATTTTAAATTAATAGAGATAGGTACCAAAGAAAAAGTGGAAAATTTGTGTACCTTAATTTGTACATATATAAGTGTACTAATAAGTATATACCTACATCCGTCGTGATTTGTTCGGAATCATTAGATGAATGTCTTATATGAAATTTGTATGATATGAGAAAGCAATATTATGCATTTAGATACATTAGGCTTTACTTTTATATATGACACTATAACATTATACTTATAATATATATGTACAACTACGGCAACCTAATATTATATGTTGGTAAGTCGTTCAACCGTGTAGGTGTCTAATTTCACCTGTGAATACAAATATATTATGATATTATTTTATTTTCTGTTTTCAATGTATATTTGGTGTAGACAAGTGTTAAAATAAACTTTTTTTTTTCGTGACAAAATCAAATCTATGTCTACACAATTTTTAATTTGATTTTTATGGCAACAATATTTTGTAAGATTTGTTGACATTGTGCAATAGACCATTTATATTATACATTTTCTATTACGAATCAGAATATTATATTATATTTAAAATAAACTGTGCATGTAGTCATTATCAGAGTAGCCATATACATTTGTCGTTAAAAATGCCCTTTATAATACACCAACGACTTCCCAAGTATAACGCGCGCGCGCGTGTGTGTGTGTGTCGTATAAACATAATTATATTATAAATATAATATATAATACGAAATGCTGAACGTAGTCGTAGACAAGACGTCCCCAGGAGAACGTATTATATATAGTAGGTAGGTAAGCGTGTGTGAAAATATATTATTGTTACAATGGAAAACGACAGAATAAATGTTTTTAAATATTAAAAAACCTCTTTAAACCACCCGAGTGGAGAGTCGTGCATGTGTGGTACTCACACAACGATTCGGAACGGTGAAAAAATAAACGGGGAAAAAACCAACATCCGTTACACTCGCAATAGTATTTATCGCGAGCACACACACTTTAAATGCACTATATTATGTAGGTATATAATGCGTGCATACAACAATAATAGTTATAATATATATAATACAACAACGAAGCGAAGTCGGAACAGGGATGGAAAAACCCATATTTCCGCCGTTTTTATTGTTCTTCGATGGGTATAGAACTACTGCTACACTCGGTGGGCGTTAAATAAAAGCATAGGTTTTCCAACAAGCATGCCTCTGTATGAAGGTAATAATAATACACACATACACTGCAGTCACATATGACAATTTAGTAATAACATTCATTGGCCCGTTAAGATTTGTATCGGTTTTCAAATTCAAAAATGTGTGTGTTGTATGTATGGTAAATTATTACGTGAGTATATGCGAATGATAAGAAAAACGATTTAATTCCAAAGTCACAATATTCTCATTAATACAAATTTGGAAAGTGAAGAAGTAAGGTTAGGTATAGGCTTCTGTCCACTAGAATTTCGCTTAAGCTTCCTATATATATTCAAATTAAAAACAGTAAAATACTATACATATTATTGAATATTTTCTTGGCAATATAAATAAATACAAGACAAAAATATTTATTTTCCTTTAAGCGCTTTATGGATTGAATCTAACTATATTAAAAAAAAAAAAAATAGCTAGTTGAGTTTGCTTTTGCTGTATAATAATTGGTTTAAATTAAATTAATTGAAAAATACGAAAAACAGTTCCAAATGAAAAAGACTGACAATGTCAACTATATTCAAAGCACTTATATTTTTAATATTTTTAAATGTCTGTACATTTTAAATTTTTATTTGAATAATGAATAATTTGCACGATCTCCCCATTCAAGTAACTGATTTTCACATATTATGCATACTTGTTTCATTAACGTTTTATAGCAATAATCAACTGATTATAATTGTAAATTAACTCGGTGGATTGTAATCATTAATGCAATAATATTATGTTGACCGGTCCGCGCCAGTCCGAACTGAAGACTGGGCGGGGTTAGACTAGTGGTTTTATAGATCTCAAACGTGTCTCCTGCGGGACGACCAACGAATACCACAATACCGCTGTTAGGATGTATCACGATATAATCGTACCCATATGAATATTAATAATCACCGGGTTCACTGCTACTGACGTCTGTCATCGAGCTGAACTTTTCCCGATAGATAGTGGTTAATGCATGATACCGCGATTACAACACTGCAAATTAGAATACGTTTAGCGACACACACGTCAGTCAGGTGTCGTTTTAAGGCCTTTGGCAGACCGCGCATCTGTAACGCCACCCTCCCACCTCGTCTAGTGATCGCGTAACGACAAAACAACAACAAAAACATAATAAAACGAGAGACGTGTACTCACGCGGCGTGCACGTCCGGCGGCGCCATCGGCGCCATAAAGGCGACGCAGGCCACGAGCCATGCCGTCGCGGTCACCGTGTGCGCGGTGCGGCCGGTCATCGCGACTCGGGCGTGGCGGTGTTATCGTCGTAGCAGCAGCAGCACGCAGTCACCATCGCCGCCGCCGCCGCCTCTGGTTCCGTTAACGTCTTCGGCGTCGTCTTCCTCGTCCTCGTCGTGGTCAGCAGCAGCGCCTGCCGATGTTCCGTGAAAAGGAGAACTCCTAGAAGGATTTCGTCAGTGCTGCGTGTGTGGGTGGATTACATAATGGTCGGAAAGGAAAACGAGTAGAGAAGATCAGTCCGAAAACAAAAGTCGAACGACAATGAAGGCGTCCGCCGCACGTCTTGCGAGCGTGTTTCGAAACCGGCTAGAGGATTTGGAAGAAAAAAGATCTTAGAAAAAATAACTAAACCGATCCAACGAGTGCGGTGAGCTATATGCGTGACGGCGGCAACGGAAACGACTTTAACAACAGCGACAGCGACAACAAATGCAGCGACAATAACAACAGCGGTGGTGTGCGCGGTCGTGGTCCGCCGTGCGTTGTCTCCGGTGCGAACGTTCCCGGAGATCTCCGGGCTTTCGAGCAGTGCTTACCCGCAAGCAGCTGCTTGGCGGCGGCGGTGTACGACGACGCCCGCCCCGCCACAGGGGTGCCGCCCGGCGCGCACCGCCGCGGAATATGTGTACGGCACAAGCGCGGCGGCGGCGGCCACCGTTCGGCGCGCCGGGCACGCCGCCGCCGTATTGATTCAACGGGCCGACCTCTCCCGTCGCCACCCGCGCGTTGTCGTTAAACTTCTCCCGGCCCGCGAACACTGCACACACACGCTCTCCGGCGCGTCTCCGTCGACCGAAATCTCTAAACGTAAACGACACAAGTACCACCCCTCAACAGTCAAAACCGAAGAAATATGACATAATACAGGAGTGATTCACCTGCGAACGTACTCCCTCCCCTATTTTTCCACTGTTAAAAGAATTCATTCAAATTGTGATTTTAAAAATGTTTAAGCGCACTTGTTAAGGGCCACCATATCATTATTATTATATGTTCACACCGTTTAAGGAGTGTCTTTCAGTGGTGTTACTAGCTTCTTTTTGCAATTTTCTTTTCGAACTACAAACCAGATGATATTTTAGAAGAATAATATCTATCTCGAGTAAATTTGAATGAGTAGTTTTTGAGTTATTTAATTGTATAAATTATGGAAAAAGTCCTTAAACATAGATTTACAATATTTTAAAATATGTATAATATTTATGGTTTATTCTTACTATGAATATTACTTTATTAGTATCAATTACCATTATTTTTAAATCTGCATAACCCTCATCTCTTCCAAGTATATTATCGTAAACCTATGATCTATCCTGGTGGCTGGTTTGAAAAAAAGGAGTTTGTATTAAGTACTCATTAAATGGTGTGAATTATTTAAATATTTGTAAATTGTTTCATATACATATACCGTTGAATTGATACGTATTAAGAACTAAATTAATAAAATAATTATATAATAATTAATAAACAAGTCAATAAAATTTAACTATAAAAACATAAAATACTAGGTTAAACTATGATAGTAGGTATATACGAAATAAGAGGAGACAAAAAGGGGTTCTTCAGCGGTGACTGCTCAACACGGTCGTTGTAAATAATGAAGTGCTTATATTTGAAATTGTGTGTTTCGTTTTTATTCGTGTGCGTCGAAGTGATCAGCGTATACGATAAAGTGGCGCCAACATGGGGCTCTGACCCACGACCAGGCGATTAAGGGATAAGATAAAGGGTTTTAAATAAAAAATAGTCAAATACTAGTAATATGCTACAAAACCTATTAACCAAAAACTAAGAAAATTAATAGTTATTAAATTAAAAATTTAAGGGTGATCATATTGGTGAATTAATCTGGGGTGTATGATGTATAAGTAATAAGTATATGTAATTAAATTTCCAACTCAAAATTGACCACCGTTCAACGATGACTCGATAAAAAATGAATTTACACTAATCATGTAAATAATAATGAAAACCACGCATTATTGTAAATTTTAAGACACATGATATACAGTAAAATATCTCTATAACTCGAACTGTCACTTGAAGTTTTATAATAGTATAATATATTATATTTGAGAAATATAACACAAAAGTTGGATTTATTTTTATCCCCCTTGAAATTCGAGTGGTCTAGACTCAATTGTATATACATATTATATACATTTAATATATAAATATACATATGTTATATATATATATATATGTATGTATTTTGGATTAGAGGAATGTGTTGCTGGTGAAATTATAATATATATTATTGTTGTAATCGTCCAATAAAATATTACGATTATTATCTATTGACCGAAATCTCTAAACGTAAATGTCATAAGTACCCCCTCGAAAAACTGAATAAATACATTAACATATCTATGATATATAATATAATATATGATAAAATGAACACCTTAAAATTGAAACACGTTTTATAGATTGACGATCAAACGGCATAATATTATGTATACTATTTATGTAAATATAATATATGATCACGACGAAGACATATAATAGTATATATATTATTATTACGTGAGTAGTGTAGCTGAGTCTCGATATAACTCAAACTGCCCTTTAAAACTATATCCACTCAATTTTCTATTTAACAAACATCATGGTTCTTTGGATAAAAACTGTGAAGTAATAATTTTGTTAAAGAGAAACGCTGTAGCTGTAGCTGAATCTGTTCTTATTTCACAGAATTTATATCCGTTTAAAAGACGTATTTTATTAAAGTGTGTTTAATAATTGTTTCTCGATTGAACTTGAAATGTATAATCCCCCTGACAACAACTATACTAGGTGAGTTAGTTACCGCTTTTCTCAATAAAATGGCCAAGTACGTATATTTCTCTTTCAATTTTACGTAAGAGAGGGTCGAGCATACATACCACTCCATACATTATAATATATACATGTAGTTTTGAACGAAGTAATGTATATTTGGTGAGATTATAGTACTTACATTTTTATTAGAGAGTAGATTTTTATTTAAATATACATAATTTTATTGAATTCAAATTTTTTTAATTTTTGTTTAAAAATAATCACATTTCATAGTTATTACATGTTTTGTGTATTTTAAATTATTTTTCTCAAATAGTTTATCAATAAATAAAATATAAAAATTCGTGATATAATTATTTTTCTAACAATGATGTGTATGTACTGGTGAAATAAGTAGTAAACGTCAAATTTTAAAAATCAAGGTTATTTCATATTCTTGGTGATTGGATAATTTTACGTTTATCCTCAAATTTATATACTGTTAATTTTCAAAAGATTCATAAAATATCGTATCGATCAAAAGATTGTCTAATACTAGGGAAACGTAGTATATAGCATGTTCTAGGGAATAAATCAGTATTTACAATGGAGATATTTTCTTAGTAAACTTTTTTCCCAACGCATATTTACCTAGTAATCTTAGCTAAAACAGTTTTGTAGTATGTACTCGTCCTGTATATACAGCACGTTTTTATGGAGATGCTGCACTTTACAAAGTTTATTTTTCTTGTAATACCTACACACGATCACATACTAGAATAAAATACAGTAGCTGTGTAAAAATAACATAATAGAAAAAATATATTTTTAAAAAATGAAAGACTTCCGCTACTAATAACTCGTGTAAAAAAAAGAGTGGACATGATTGTTTCAAGTTGAAAAACGATTAAATAGAAATACTCATTTTTCCAACAGTATGTGATTTTTAGATTAAGCAGTATGTACGAGAACTGTTGTCTTCGTAATATTTCAAACTGTTATTTATTTTGTCGTATTATATATTTATATGACATAGAATAATGTACGGTGAGAAGAGAAGACGATGTGTGGTGGACGAAACTGAAAATTTCGCATCTCCACGTCGCACGGGTCCATTCATACGGAACGAGTTTCGGGTGGCGGCGGCATCGGCGACGACGACGGACCCGCGAGAGGTACACCCAGGCGCCGAGCTCACTCTTGTCACCACCCACCATCGTCGCCGCCCGGATTCGACCCAGCTTTCGTCCGAAACGGTTTTGTCTTCAATGGCAAAACGATCAATGGACAGACGAAACAATAGCCAACGCGCGTTCTCAACGCTACCGCCGCTGCTTTTTTTCCACCGGCGAACGCCCTTCATAATAATACTATTATTGTTTACTAAACACAATTTTTTTTTCGTTCGTTCTTCTTTGAGTGTCTAAAATATAATTTGTTTTTCCATCTCATTCTCGGAAATTCTAATAATATCTTGATGTACCTACATCGAATAACTATAATATTAATATTATGTTCATCTTGCTAAAGTGTATATAGACGAGTAACTTAGTAACTTAACTTAATAGTTACAAGTTACTGTAACGAAATTGCTTTTTAATTAATTTGATGGTAATTTAATTACATTTTACTGTCAGTAATTTATACGCAATTTAAGTTACTTTTTTGTAATGTAATTATTAAATTACTCATTGCTTAGTTTTTTTTCTTATCTTTAGAACTAATTTATAATATATATTATTTCTGACAGTACAATATTGTAATAAATATTTGGCATAGTATATATATATCAACAAATAGTTATTTGGAATATTTATTTTATAAATAATTTAAACAATATCATATTGATGACTTTCATTATATCTGTTTAAGGTTAGCAGAATTTTGGTTCAATTCATATGGTTCATGTACTGTTTAGTTAAAAAATGTTACTCCTATGCTATTTTAGTTCGATCTATTTTTTTAATGCCAGAATATGTTTTAGTTCAATACATTTTTCGTTTAATTTATACAGTTCAAAATATTTAATTAAAAAAATGTATTATTGGGTCAAGTTTAAATTACTATGATTTTAAAATAAGATTATTTTTTTTGATAGGGCATAAAAACTAAAAGTCCCCCAAGAATTATTTAATATTTGTTTGATATGAAAACCGATGAATTTGTAACGTAAGGTGTATAAGAAACAGTTATTTTGAAAATTTAGTCATTTTTAAGGATAATTAATGGACACATTTACACTCACCAGATGGAGAAGGCGTTTAAGCAGAAGAAATAATTATCCAGCGTATCAAAACAGTAGCTATAAAGAAGCACTTAATTCTAGACCAAGAGAAAAGTTACTATAGGTATGGAAAATGTTGATAACGAAGAAGTTCTTGTTAAATTACCAGATAAAAATTTAATGAAAAAATAATGATTAACTTACAACAATATAGTATGAAACCTACTATACTGCAAAAGTTACAACTTTAAGACACGCGATGAACCATTTCTTATATATGGTTGTGGTAATAATGATCCTAACAGATTAATAATATTTTAAACAGTAGAAAACATTCGATTATTGGTTGAAATTAATATTATTTTCTCCGATGAGATTTTTAAAATTGTATCAAGACAGTTCACGTAGTTATATACACAGCATTTATATGAATAATGAATTTAATCTAGTTTATATGCATTTTGCATTGACTGCTCATAAAATCAATCTAAGTATAGTATACATTTATTGAAAATTAAAAAACTCTACAAAAAACATAACTTGACATTAAATCCTTAATTTTCAGTATGCGATTTTGAGTCAGCAAATAAATACACGTTTAGAATTTCATTTAATTAGCACAATATAACATATTGTTTCTTACATTTTAGACAATTTTTATGGCATCAATTGTTGAACTCTGTTTAAATAAAATAGTATTTTTACTATAATCAGCCAATTATAAAAAATAATTAATTTAAGCTAATGTTTTTACCATTAATATACCATTAGAGAATTTTTGCAAAAGATCTTTATTTTCAACTTATATGAATGTATTGTTGAATTTTCCACTTATCTGGACTTATAACATAATATATAATAGGACATTGAATATTAAAAAATAAAAATAAAAATACACAATTGACTTTATTACAAAAATATATATCAGATATGACTGATCGTTTAACTAAAAAAATCAGATATTAGTTATATTGGACCGATATTTTTTAAATCTTGTTAATATATTGATAAAATTATACTCATAATATATATACATAAATAAGCCGTCAAGTTTTGTAAATTAATAGGTAACCATATTATTTATTGCATAGTATAATACAGATTGTATATATATTTTTTTTTAATAATAAAAAAAAAAAAAACATTATAACCATTGAGCTCCAATAATATTTTAGAAAATAAAAAATAAAAATTTGCTCAATTGTAACGTGTAATGAAATACAAAAGTAACATAAAACCATTTAATTTTGATTTTTAAAAGTTATTCGCAATGTGATTTAATTAATAAAATAAAAGTAACTTCCTTAATACTGGGTTTGAGGTTTATCAGACATCGTTCACAATATGACAATTTTTTAGACAAATTGTCGTGTTACCAATTTACACAATCGGTTAAGATTTAGTAGAACACTAACGATATAATATGTACAACACATCGCGCAAAAAATATATATGATCGAACTTGTGAAAATAATATTATTACAACTCTCCATTATATTATTTCATTTCGATAGTAGATACTGGGATAATATTATTACGTGACCGCGCTTTTTTATATAGTTGAAGATTGTATTTTTCATTAAATATAACCTACTTTATTTTGACGCTGTCGAGTTATCTTGGCTTTACTAATGATTGTTATGATTAAAAAAAAAACAAAGATCTAAAAACTATATTTTATTAAAAAATACATCGTCATAAATTGGTAATGTAATACAAACTTATATCCATAGTATATAGATAGGCAGATACTTAATTCTGATGGACCAAACCAAATACAAATATAAAATCATATTATTTACTTAAAATAGTGAAAATTCTATATCATTTGATAGCTAAATATTTTACCTTTGTTTTTGAATAAAAATTGCAATGATGTCTACACTAATTTTCAACAGCATACAAATTTGTCCATAACTTCCCATGAATAACTAGAGATGGAGAAAAGGGAGAGCGAAATAACATTTTTAGAACAAATACAGCTACAAATTGGTCCTATTTTGGGCCAGGGCTGTAGATCTATCTACTTATATTTAGAACTATGATTCTTTAGTATGGCATATATTATCTATTTTTATCTAATAATAATGGTTGCAACACATTACCTGTGAGTGGTAACTCCACTCAAATGTCAATATAAATAGGGCGGGTTGATATAATTAATATATTAATTTAGGCTTTGTCTGTTATTTCATATAGCTTAGATTGTCGACCTCGTCGGTCCAACGTTAACCATCGATGTCTTATATGGAATTAAATTGGATAAAATATCAATACATTATTATTAAATAATAATAATATTATATTATTAAATTTTAAAAATACAAAATAATTGTTAAAAATTATGTGGGTATTTATGTATTAAATTATATTCAGACCACGACTATATTATAAGCACGAGTTCGATGTCTTTTCCACAACACACGCTATGTCAATGTTGTATGCGTATTATATGATATAATATAATAATATAATAGATACCAGAGGTACCTACTATAATAACAGCATTAATACTGCAGAAAAATTGGAAAAAAAATATTATATCGTAAAAAAGCAACCACAATATAGGTATATTGTGTGTATTTTATATCATACCTTAAACTCATGAGTATACAGAGTGATAAATTTAACTATGTGTACAATGAACACTAATTTTTCAAACCAATTTTAGTGTTAAATTTAAATAACATTACATTTTTTTTTTCTATAATTTGTATTTTCTTTCTAAGTTTTTAATTGCATGAACGTTCTAAAACATTACGACGTACAAATCAAATATTGCATAAAATATACATTTTTTTTATATTAACGAACTACATGAAAGTTAAGTATAAGAGTATATTATAATTTTATATAATTTTCATGGGTAATATTTATAGTCCCTGGTTTGGATTGCTAAGTACAGATTAACAACAGTCAACTCTACAGTGTTGACATATTATTTTCATTTTAATCGATTCACTATAGATGTAATAACCTATCTTTTAAATAAATTATAATACATGTTTCCATTGTATATATTATATGGTAATATATATTGTATATATTGATACATTTAACTGGTTGACTCTTGCTATACTGCTCATATGATTTTTACTGTTTATCACTAGTTGATACAACCCTCAACAACATGGTTATCCAGACTATAGTGTACTACATTATTTTAATCATGTTTCAGACATAATAATATTTACGTTAATGTATTATGTTAGTTTGAACAGAGTTCTAATAAATTTCTAGAACTAGTATAATATAATTTAAGAAAACATTAATTATAATATAATATTATGTTCTATTTTACAGGACCGGTTCGTACAATGGAAATATTCAACCAATAAATCAATTTCTTCATTATTTCAATTAATGTGCCTGTATATTTTTCTACCAAATTCTATCCAGTTGAGGAATAGCTTAAACAACGAGTCAGTAATCTGTTAGATATACTATATTATTATTTTCAGTTATTCAACATTTTACTTATTGGTATTGTATAATTTTAGTCATTCAAATGGATCACTCTGTATAATTTAGGTATCACATATAAATATAATACATAAATAGTGTATATGATAACAAAACGTAACAATATATATAGGTACACACACATACACCATACACACGCCTTGTCGGAAACCGGCGAAATGGTTTGAGCTAGGTAGCAATAATAAGTGTATATATTGTGTATTATTATACGTATATCGGACTCACCGCGTCGCGCATTATTGTGTCCGCGTTTTTGGCTTTTAAAGCACAAAGCCATACACAAGCGAAGCACAGTATGACTAATGATCAGAGCTCGGGATTTCATGAATTTTGCATATTATTATTATAATATAATATCAACGATTAAAATCCGATCTGATCCGATTATACGCATAGTTGCCTAAATTTTGCAATGATGTGTAGATTTTAATATTATGTACAACTAACGTTTGTAAGTGTTAATTATAATTGTTCCTGGTGCTTGAAGAGTATTCTAAAACACATGTAATATCATTCTGTATATCGCGTGGTTTTCAAGTTTTTGTGTTTAAACGAACAGCAAAAAGTTTCGAAATAATAATTTAAATTTACCGCATTTAAACGCTGTATATTTTATTGTATTATATGACAACTTAAATAGGTGTTATAATTATTATAATGTTCACCTATACCAGAAGCCCAGTTTTGATGCTTCTGAGTCATGTTATTGTAACAAAATAAAATAATAACACTCGTTTAAAATACCAGTAAAATATTAAAATATATTACTCTAATATTTTTAAATTGATTAAATATATATTTAAATATATTTTTATTTATATCTGGCTTTTTTATTTTTATTTATTCACTTTTTTTTTAAAAAAAAGATTCAGATAAATTTGTAAATTACTTAAAAATCCCGACAATGTTAATTGTCAGCAACGTCATAAACATACATAACTCACAACAGACTCCAATAATATATATAACATATTAAAATCAATTGGTTTTATGAAATCGATTGACAGTTATACGTAGAATAATAACTAAACACTTTTACTAAATATTCACAATAATAATATGTAGGTATGCCATTATGTTTACAATATATAATAAAATAACTGAAGAAAATTAATAGCATCTTATTATCATGGATATATAAATATTTTTTTTTTTTTTTGGGGGGGGGAGGAGAAAATCACTTTTTAGTTATAAGTAATCTTCTTAAAAGTTGGTCACATTTTATTAAATATGAGATAGTAGATTATCTGCTTAAAGAATAAGTAACTTTTCAATTAAATAATAAAATTATATTATAAATGTAAAATGTGTCAACTAATTTAGTTGCACAACTAAAGAGAGTATAAAAATTGTTATTTCCCCTTTATTTCCGTTAGTAAGTGCTGTATCGTTTGTCTCAAATAATGTTTTTTTTTTCATTATTATTATTATTTTGTTTTTATTGAAACGACTTTTTTAGTTTTTATCGATTTATTATCACTTGGGAGGAGTTAAAGTTTGTTTAGTGCACTACTACCCTCTTTTCAGAGAAGAGAATTTTCACGTGTGTAGACGTCATTTCCAGTAGAATGGTATCAGTGGGGTAGGATAGAGCAATCGAAACAGCCGTGGAATAATATGAAGTAGTATTTTTTGCACTATACAAAGGTTCGAACCGATGACTACGAAGTGCGGACGTCATGGCCAGCTATGTACAATGTGCATATACATATGTCATGACCATTGCACCACAAAATCCCTCACTCAAAATAATATAATTTTGATAATAATAAAATACCTCATTTAGATGAACAAAATAACAATATTTTGAAAGTTATATCCAGATTCAAAATTGGCTAATTTCCTGCATTTGGCAAAATGATATACAACTTTTTAAAAAACAAAACCTAATATATTTTTTTTTATTTATTGTCGACATTTTTAACTTACATATACCTATCGCATAATGAAATATCTACCTGATACTTTTCAAATCTGTTATAATGACTCTGATACATAAAAATGTCTTTCCCGTCTTTTAATAATTTTTTACTGATTTATAAATATTAATTATAGGAAAAATATTCAAAAATTTAATAAAAATAAGATCACTAGATTAGTTAGAATCAAGCAAATATTAAATTTCTTTAAATCAATTTATTGATTTTATACCGAGTAAAAATACTGATCAAGCTGTAGTATTAACTACACTAGAAAATAACGTATTTGAAGAAAAAAAAAATTGAACTGCAATCAATTAAAATCTAACTAAAACCATCGTCGTGGTTAATCATATTGTAACGGTTTCTGATCCATTTTTTTTTTGTATCCTGCCTCAGTACCGGAAAAAAAATGATGAGCATTAATATTGTTATTATTGATAGGCTAACAATAAAATGCAGGGTCCTTAAGACATAAAATTATCTCAAATATTATTTAATATTATTCAAATTAATAATATGAACTAATTTAAAAATCTTTCTTATTTTTATGGAGAATATGATGTCTTTATTTGCATTCATAGAATGTACTTGGAAATAATAATTTAACGATTTTAAGGATTTTAAGAAAGATCTAAAGTTTATTGACAGTTGGTTGATTGCTAATGGGTAATTCATCATTTTTAATTTTTTAATAATATATTGATTACTTATATCTTACATTATCGAGCATCTCTTAACTGAACTATCATTGAGTCGTTAAAACACAGAAATACGTATAATATTCTTTAATATAATAGGATTATATAGCCACGTTAATCAACCAATTTTGTATCGAACTGTAAATATCTTGATATAAAAAAATAGTGCTATGTGAAATGGAAATATTAAATAAAATTAATTTAGGTAATTGATAAAAATGATTTATGTTATAACAATCTAATATTCAACTATATAAGATTTTAACGTTTCAAGATATTACACATTTACGATTTAGAACAGTATATTATATTATTAGTACTTGTTGAATATTTAATAATTATACACAGTACGTTAAATTGAGGTAGGCATATGTTATAAAGTTTTCATATACATTTCGTTACTGTCAAACACTGGATTTTTGTCAATAAAAATACAATTAAGTATAATAAACGAATATTTGGACAAACACGATAATATTAAAACATATTTATAATCACTAAGAACTTAATGTTTTATTAAATAAATATATACGAACTGCTATGTCTATTTCGTTGTTGAAATCATTAAATAAAAATTAATCACCGCTGAAGTATAGTGAACACATTTTTAATAAAAACACTACAGCCGTTTACCGTTTCCCGGTCTATAATTCATTTGAAGAAACTGTAGTGGGATTACGATTCCAGTTTATGATTACCATGACATTACTGATTAATTTGATATAACAATATGAATCCTAAACATTTTTATTGGTCAGTCAAAGTCATCCAATTCCTAAATTTTATTTCTTGTCAGAAGCTTTAAGGTGCTAGGAGATTTTTTCATTCTAACCATAGAAATTGGCCATTTCAGCCATAGTTATATATGAGTGAATTGACGAGGAAGAAGAAGATAATCTGTCAGACAGATTATGTTTACGAAGCTCACCCGTAATCAACACTATAATATAGCTGATATTGAACTATTCGTCATCATAAAAATATATATTAATACACTGTACTTCACTACCTATATGACCTACTCATCGTATTGAGGTTTATATTTATGGGATTTTTAGGTCCTCTATTTCTCTGTGAAATAATGCTCTAACATGGGTTGGTCTTAAATGCTAATGAAATCGAATTTCGAGTAATAAAAAATAAATAGAAATATAATCTAAACATTTCTATCGTTTATGTCTGTCCAAATAATATTGTGTATGTTAGTCAGCAGAGGCAATCTATTTTTATTGTGCTATGACCATTTATAATTATCGAAAAAAAAAGTAATTCAACTACAAAATAGATTCGTTAAAAAAAAGGTAAAATGTGTACCTACCTAAACTGGCTATATTACATAATATAGGTAATTACATGGTCATTTTGACATTTTATTATAATATATTTGCTGAAGATGTTTTCAGATCGTTTATTTTCTTGAAATACGGAAATAGTTATAATACAACTCCTTTAGTAATTAATATATTATTGTTAACGTTAATTTTTTTCTATTTTAATACGTAATATGTATATTAAGTATATTATTATAGACATATTTGTTTTTCTTAATCATAATTTATTTTGCTTTATAACGATGCAATTGTTATAATTTTGCATTACAGCGTCTATAGGTTATCTCCTTGGTAACCGATTAATAACCATTATGTTACCAAAGCAAAATAAAACAGATCTGAAAAATTTGAGTACAACTTTTTTTTTCGTAATCAGATTTTTCGTAACGTTATATCTAGCAACCAATACAAAATACAATTACGTTACCATAGCAACTTCGTTTATACATTTTTTTAACCATGATTTTATGATTGAATTTTTTTTCATAAAGTAAAAATATCAAGTAACACGCTACATTTACTACCAAAGTACATATTTTTTTACCGAATATCCTCTATTTGAAAAATGAGCCAAAATGATAAACCGTCTATCGAGGTACAAAATATGTACTTATGGTGTGAGTATGTAACTACCTATATAATATCTCAATTATATTCAGGATCGGGCGGTAAAACGACCAAACATAATATATTGTCATCTTACATCTCACGTAAAATCCCTCGTAAAACCGAAAACTTTTCACATACTATTATACAACTATACAAGGTCGTTGTAATTGATGATATATTAAACCAGCTATCTATGCCTTGCACGTTAGTCAATAAGGATGTATCGAGGACGTGTCAAGGACTTATTGGAAGGAAAACAACAATAATATTATCTTTCGAAATGTGAAAATTCACGTGCCGCGTCCTATATAATCATAATAATGACGACGGTGATAATCTATAATATTACATTATACTTAGTATATTCGACAAAACACGTCATTCCACAGAAACCCCTGCTGCAGCTATATCTAGCTGAGCTCAAGTGAAAATATTTATAAACACGCGCGAGTACATTTTTACGAATTCTCGGCAAATATAAACACACAGCGATCGATATAATAAACCGTTGTAGGGAGATAAAATGTATAAATTGCGTCTCAATTTCAGCGCTAACACAATACAATGCAGACGGTATAGTAATAGTAGTATTATAATGGTGTATACATTATCGTTAAAAAACTTAAAAAAAAAAATACTGAATAAATTATAGTTAATATACCAATGTCGATTGATATTAAATAATAATAAAAATAATGACGATAACGGAAGAATTGACTACTATGAGCAAAGCGTATCATATTTCTAATTGACACATACTAGTTGTGGACAAACTATTAAGGTACAATATTATAATATAAAAATTTCAGATACTATTTTTATTATCATAATACTAATTGCAAACGAATTCAGATCTATCAAGCATCTCATGTCATAGTCTTGAAATTTAAAAATGTTGTTACTGCAAATTATAAAATAAATATAATAATAATTCATTGTGTTTTAGTATTATTTATGATGTTCATTCATTCATTACTATCTCCTGATGATTTTTCAGAAGCAAATTTTGTTTAGACTGCGTCTTGTGTTCTTATATCTTGATGCACTTATCTGCCCATAACAAATATCTAATATTAGTGTATGCAAACATTTTAAAATAATATGTTTTGAATCAATATTCTAATAATAACTCCACTCAAATTGATAAGCTATTTAGAAATATTTACTTCTAATAATAATTATTGGCATTCTATAATAACTTTATGAGTAGGCACAGGCAACAGTATGTATTATAATTCGTCCGTATAATCTTTTCCAACCATAATCGATTCAATTCTTATTATGAAACACTCGTTTGAACATTATTTTATTATTGTTGCTATTACTCAGCCTATTAAATGGTGTGAGATCGTAAATATGAATGAACTAATAATATTCAACGAACGACTTTGTTCAAAAACTTTATAATATAGTGGTTCTGTCGCTATCAATCAACTTCTTCGATCGCAGAAAAAACATCGCTTGTTTAAAAAAAAAAAAAAACGTAATAGAAATATAGAATAATATTGTTTTTTATAACCTAAAATAATCGGCCTAACTCGCTAAAAATATATATATATATATTCTCTAGATGATGCGGCACGTAGTTTATCTTGGCGATGGAGTTTTAAATAATAAATTTCAGTACATATACTAAAGTCTAGGTCCTAAAAAATATATCTCTAATAATTGATTTATCAATTATTTAGTTGTCTACGAGTTAGATACTACCCACGATTGATGAACAGCTTATAGAAATTATGCTTTGACGTTTTAAAATATTTTATCAAATTTACAATTAAAATACGTATCTATATGTTTATATAACTTCATTAAAAATAACAAAAAGAATGTGTTTCGTGTTTTTAGTGAGTTGATTAACGCTTTTGAACGTCTATTACCAGTGTATAAATATTTATTAATTATTTTTATCCGTTAACACATTTTTTTAATTAGCTATTTACCTTATTAATACAACTCTTTAATATCAAAGTCTATCGCGTTAACATTAAGTTTTTTTTGTAAACGTGTATATTTAAATTGTTTATTTATTGTTATTTTTTAATCAGTTTAAACGAAATGGCTTTGATCACATTATAAATATTAACAAAAATTTGTTGCGTATTGGTACTAATTAGAATCAATAAATATATTTAATTAAAAACGAATTATATCGGGTTATATAATATCATATTGTGTATTTTATTGTATTATAATACTATTGTTAATTATTTACCGGAGACGTTAGACTATATAGAGAGAACATGCAACCATACCTAAATCAAAGCTGACAGGTTGGATCTATTTGCAGGCATCAATGCAGTTTAAATCCTAGGCGTTAATTGCCAACGACAAACCACACGATTAATGGTAAAACAAATATTTCAAGAAGTTTTAAAAAGTATATTTTATCGTTCAAGTCCAATATTGATTGTGTAGTAGATAAAACATTATAGATTTAAGGTTTTATTAAACAAAACTTTAGATCCGTCATATTGGCAAGTTTCTCTAGTTCATTCAATTGTATTTGAATTCAAGTTTGTCGTTTGTAATATACAGATTACAGAGTGTACCAGGAGCTAGGACTATTTAATAAATGTAGTAATATTTTTAATGGAGGGTTGTTAAATAGTCTTGTTACACCTTATATTCAAACTTAAACGTGTAAAAAATAGATTATAAGCCATATGATTATTGACCAGTTATTAACGCATTTAATCTACCCACATTTAGAAATTGAAAAAAGATTTTTAATGGTGAATTTCTTAAAGGTTTAGTGTACAATACTTATGATTTCTAAGTTATTTGCACGCTAGTTGCTTTTATTGAATTTCTAGGCTTAATGATCGGTCCAACAAACCCTATTATCAGTATTATATAATTCCGCTCAATATAGGTTTTTGGAGGATGGCTTTTAAGGTGAGCAATATCTCGCGCGAATATCATCAATCATCATGAAGATGGAGAACACAAAATAATAACCATTACCATGGTAGCTATGTAAATTATTCAATATTATAATATATAATGGAGGAAAAATATTGTTCATGTATTTTATGAATTGTTACCATAATAATTGTATTGTCGCATTGCATCATGTTTATTTTATAGTATTGTTAAATTATTGTATTAAAATGCTACGTAAACTTTATAAAATAAATATTAATATTTTCAAATAATTATAATGAATTAAATATTGTATACGTATTTACTGATTTATAAATAAAAGTAATAATATTCTTTATGATGAAAATATTAAATAAAAATGTGCGTCTCAAAAAAATACGATATTGTGCATCTATTTTTTTTGAGATTGAATTCCTTACAATTCGAGAACTTTAAATTGTAATAAATTGTATTAATAAAATGTGTATACACTATACAATTTATATACATGTTAAATTCTGTTTTATATTATATAATATGATTTATTAAATTTTTTTGAATTGTATTATATCACTTTTATTATTATGTATTTACGGATATATTTTTATATTTTCACTATAACATTTTAAATATCCTACATTAAATAATAAAATTGTAATATATTAACATTTTATGTTATTTAATCAACTAAACTAAAATATTATATTCAAAATTCAGTTCACTGAAATATCCATAATCTACTTGTTTAAATAAATATACTATACTTACGGAGTGTAGTAGTACCTATACATTATATGTTATTTTATAATACATATATATAGATGAAAATAATATATATTTTTCAAAATTTGTTGTTTCTAATACCTAATGATAAAACCGGTAAACAATGAAAAAGTATAATTATTTTGTATAAGCAACTTAGTAATAACTTCTTACATAGATATCGTCAATTGGTAAAAAAAAAAAAAAAAATTTTATTAATTTTGGTGAAAGGACTTTTATTTGTTCCCAAACCTACGAATGATAATAAAAACGATAATGATAAATGGGTGTTCTGTCGGCGTCTGACGTGGTAACCGGAACATTACCAGGCCATTTTAAAATATTCAAAATGATTATATTTTTGTAGATAAATGCCATTTCTGCTATAAATAAAAGAGTATATTTTTTTTTCAAATCGAACGCCACTCGTATATGTATTTAATTTATAATATTGATGTTTAAAAGTATAATATACCTACATTTAGTTTTAGCGATTTATTTCATTTCTGCAGAATGCTCGTTGATAAATTATATTAAAACACTGGGTAGTACCTATTATTATTTTTTTTACTATAAACGATCAAAAATAAATGAAAATATAGGTCAAAGGCTGCAGGTAAATAATTAAAAATCAGTTGCTAAACACACAACACATACAATGTTATATTATATTTTGAAATTTAAGTTATAATTATTATGTTGAAGACTTAAGCAACAGAGTGTTCGGATACATTTAAAATGTTTATATCGGCATGACGGTTCTTGAAGAAATTGAGTTGCCCTACCTAATTAAATACACTGCGGTATTATTATTATTATTATTATTATTATAAACATTTATGAAAACGCAGAAGCGTTGGCGGTGTGTAGCTATCAAAATTGCCGTAATTAAATAAGTAATTTCATAAAGTTTACACAAATTATATTACATCCGTGTCTGAGATGTTTCCTCGAAAACATTATATTATATATATATAGATAAACGCTTCCCAGTTAACAAAATACCTACAAAAAGAATCTTTTTATTGTTATTGGTTGGTTCATTAAATATAGTTTTACTATTATTATTATTTTTATGTATTATATTATTTTAATAGAGAGTGATTTTTTTTTTTTTTTTTGTCACGAATCAGTCAATATGTAAGTAATAAGAATTTTAAAATAATTTATTTTTAAACTTTCTAGGTTTACTGTTTTACACTTTGTTGTAATTTTGATAATATTAATTACCTCCCTCATTTGATAAAATACTGTAAAGTTTTGATTTTCAAATGTTAAAATTTATTTTGAATAACGAAAATCTATAAAAAAAAATAAAAAAAAAAAATATAAGGTTACAGTATTTTATTTGAGTAATGTTTTTGCGACTTATTAACGTTTAAACATTCGTTCAATTTACTGCAGCAGGGTAATTTATCAAACCAAACAGTAAAAACGAAATTTTATTTCAATTAAGATTAAAGTAGTTAACGGTCTATTCGCACACTTCATTTTTTTTTAGTTTTATAGTTTTACGATATCCCGTCCATTTAAGGTTTTCTTTTCATTAAAAATAAATAATTAATCAATCAATTAATGTATAGTAAAAAAAAAAACTGTAGAATAGGTAAGTTATTTTGATTACTCAAATAAATGACGAGAATAAAAAAATTGGGACAGCTCTCAAAGTGACAGACAAATAACCTATATATCAGACTGATAATTCAAATTGTTATAAGAACTTCTATATATATTCTTATATTTAGCTACATTTGACGTCACATGATAAAATACTTCTTAAATTTTGATCTCTATAATGCACTAAGAATATTATTCATTTTGTCATCCGAAACCACAACTGAAGTTTTAAATTGAAGCATTAGTTCAAAAAGTTTTTCACAGTATTCACGTAATTGTAAAATCAATGTATTCATCACTTCGTTCAAAATGAAAAAGTTGAAAAACAAACAAACTGTTGCATATAAATTCTAGCCCTGGTTTTCAATAATTTTACTAGAGTATAAACAAATTTAAATAGTGCAAATTTTCGCAGGATTTGGTAAGGTAATAACTAATAAAAAATATTAACACTTCACATGTCCACAACTCTTAGATAAATTAAAACTTACTATATGTTAACTACTCTAGATTAAAACATATTTTTATTACTATGGTTTAAATTATATTATTATTATTGAGCAACTTATTGAAACATATTTTTTTTTTTTTAATTATTTTAAAAATAAATAAATTTTTAATTAATACTCTATGATATAAAATTCTTTTTAAATTGCATGAAAGTTTCATACTAAAAAAAAAATGTTAAATTTACCATTTTAGGTTTTAAAAAAAATCTATAGACTAACTCATAACCTACTTATAGAAAATATTAAATAAATACCTAACTTAGCCTAATTGTTTATGTTTTCATCAACAAATTTTAGAAATTTAGAAGTATTTAGACTTGATGCGGCACACTATTTCTATTCCATTCCGTATTAACTTAAAAAGTAACCAAAAATAACAATCTGCATTTTTTCATTCATTTTAGTTATTGTTATTATATTTAAAATTTAATACTTCTAACTTACTGCATTTAAAGTTTGAAATAAAGTAAAATCAATTGCTGAAAAAAGAATAGTAACCTATGCTACATTATGGTAAATATTAAAATGTTATTTTTTAATATTTTAAAGCTGATGGCTTGACGTTTTCGCTAGAAACTCAGTGTTTGAGTAAGAATAGGGGTAGGATAGGAAGGTTCAATTTCTATGATCAGTATACTTGTTAGTAATATTATTATTTATAGAAAATATAGCCTATACGTATCATTAAATTGGGATAAAATTTTGTTTTGACTTCTGATTTTTATTATTGAGTTTGATAAATTTCCCAGTAGCAATAAATTGAACGAATACCTCAAAATTACTTAAATTAAGTACTAAAAACGTTAAAATTATTTTTTTTCAATATGTTAATGGATTTTCGTTATCAAAAATAGATGTTGACTAGTACATTCCTAATACTTTCTGAAATATTAACTGGCTCATGATCAAATAATCATACTGTATACATAAATTATATTATTATTATGACACGTGTTTTTGAAAAAATTACTAGGAAGGTAGATTTGTATTATAATTATTAATTATTATTACCATGGTTATTATTTTGGTTTAATACCACTGTAATTTGAACGATTATACTGCAACAATTTAAACAATTATAATTATTTATAATTTTTACAGTCAACTGCACTTCCATGCATGGGTTACTAATTAAAAGCAGTATACGAGAGAGGTTTTGGAGTTTTACCCCCACCCACTGAAATATTTTATTGTTAATATATTTAATTTATGTAAGATACTTGATTATAATAATTTACCATGTGGCCATTTGAGTACCTAATAATATGATAGCTATGTTTGATTATTGATTATATTGTTAAACATTTTATTATAATTGAGCCACTACAAATTCTAATGGTGTTTTCCACCATATATTATTAAATTATTATATTATATAAAGATAAGTCACTCACGATTAAAAACGTTATTTTTCCTGACAAAACGTCGATATATACTTAGTAAATACTTAATATAGGTCAAATTATCGACCGTGTTATCATTTTATCTCGAAAAACTCCATGGTTTGTTTAGTAATATCACTAGTATAAGTATTAATAGTAATAGCATTATAAATAATTTTATCGTAAACATAAATAATTAAATAAATACATCAGAACAAATATTTTAAAACAAATTAGTATTGCAGTTGTATGTGTACTGTGAAACCCTTTAATATTTCTTTATAATTTTTTTATTTGATTATTTCAATAAACTTGTCAACTCGAAAGCACGAAAATTCCATTAGGTACAATTTTTTTTTTTTTGTAAAAAAATAAAAGCAACCGAGAACGAAACTAGAACAAGTTCTACATCGACCACCATAACTACACAATACACATATACAAACTACAATGGAACCTACAAATAAATTAAATGATATTACTAATATCGGCTGCTGTTTAGTCAAAAGGTTGGTTATGAATTAAAATATAAGTGAATTACTTATGTTTTGGTACCTGATGAAAATTTTACGTTTCCTATATCGGAAAATAAAAATTTTAAATTTAAATTACATTGGATTAAATGATTTCCGAGGTTATATTACACTAAAACTCAAGGTTCTGGAGCGGTGTTTAAATAGTATGTTATAGTTTATCATAAATTGTATTGGTAAAAGAAACCTTTCAATAAATGGAAAAATGCAATAGAAAGTTTAAACACACATAACAACACAAAATATCATAAAAATGATGTATTTATCGCAGAATATTATATTTCTCTTTATTGCAACATTTGCAACCGAAAATTAGATGTTGATTCTGCACGTGCTAATCAAATTGCAAAAAAAAAAACTGAATACCGGTTATTCAAACTATTATATTGTATGGCCATCAACAATTGGACCTTCGTGGTACATCTGAGTATCTAAAACTGGGCCACTCATACAAGATGAACCAATTTACAATGATTGTATTTTTAGAACTCTTATGAGAATGCGAATGAACTGCAGTGATAAAAAGATGACGGATTGTATTGAAAACACACAATTAAAGTTATGTATATAAGTCCTACCATATGAAATGATTTAATCACTGTTATCTGAAAAGTAATACAAGATGGTTCTGTAAATAAAATCAACAGAGCAAAATCATTTTCAGTTTTAGTGAACGAGACGACTGATATATTTACGTCGATGAAGATCGTAACGTTAATTAATTTTACTTGAAATTCTTTTTAAAATTTGTACTAGTAAAAAATGCTACAGGCAAAAATATAGCTAATATTACCAGCATTACAACTCGTCTTACATTTTAGATCTAAGCTAAAGAAGAAAACCAAATTCACACAGGTTTGGATTTATATAAAGTTTACTATAATGTTTTTATTCTACTTAATTCATGTTCATTGGTGTGAATGACAGTAAAATATAATACATGATTATAATATTATACCTTTGCGTGGTGATTAATATTATAGTTTTAAAGACTTTTGGACAAACTAATTTCTGGTAGTTCATTAAAATGTTCATTGTTTATTACCTGCTTACTTTTAAAAATTAACTGTTAATTATAAAGTATAATATATTTTTCACTGCTACTTGAATTCCTGTACAGTTTTTAGTTTCTTTCAAAAATTGTTTAATTATGTAATTATGTTTTTGTAGCATTATTGTTTATGATCTCATAGTTTGTGTTCTTTTTACTATACTATCTAATAAAGTTGAATAAAAAATAATATTAAAATTATAAATATGTATTGTAACTAACATAATATAATTATTTCAATAATTCGTATTTTATTTATTAGATATATAAGTAAATGTAATATTTATGCTTATCGAGATTATGTTAAGCAAGATCTTCACCTCAACAATATTTATGTATATATATTGTATATTTATTTTTCTAGTTATAAACTTTATCAATAAAACCATGATCATATTGGGTAACATTTTAGAGCATATAGTACTATTTGCAATTAATGCTGCTGATGAAATAAATTAATTCACTTCACTTTCACGCTCGATTTTGGCTAAAGTTTAAACTAATTATCTGAATAAGTTACCACAAAAACAATATGCAATAGGAATATAATATTAAATTATTTTTTATTGAATAAAATTAAAATATAAATTAGGTTATGGATATACCAGCTATGCACGATGCCCATTTTATCAACTTAATTATAAAGACAAGAATTTGTTAATATTTCACACATTATACTACGTACCTACTCGTAATTTAAATTTTTGAACAAAGTTTTATAATTATTTCCTTGACTCACCAATAAGTATTTAAAAACTTTGTCCACAGTATAATACCGGTATAGTTGTTTTTGAAAATATATACATGAACTATGATACAGCTGATCGTTCTGAAATAGCTTCTTTTATATTATAAAGGAAACAATTCTTATCGCTTCAATCGTTATTGCCTCGTCGTAAAGAATTTGTCTGCCGCCAACGATGCCGCCACCGATACCACTACATATATAATATTATTATTGCTTTACGCGTTACGCTAAGGATTTTTTTTTAATTCCAAAATAGAGATGTTAGCGTTTTCACTGTTATTATTATTGAAGTGTTTTTGAAATTCTCTAAACGAAAAGTCATTCATTCGTATCAATAATGATATTATTCTCACTAGCTATTTTTAAATTTCGACTTTTCAAGTATACCATTTTTAAATAAGCTACTATTTATATTTCATTCAATAGAGAAAAAACTATTGAACAGGTAAGGGTGCTGGATCGCGGCTAGTTTATAATTTAAATTGTACTCGGGTTCAAAAAAAAAAAAGTTATTTATTTAGATGGCGGTCGAAACAGGACGATATAGATGTAACAATTTTAATGTTTTTTAATAATATAATACTCAGTTTAATACTTTAACATTAAATTTAATGATTGATTTGAATATACAATAGGAACTTCAAACACTAACACTTAATAGATTGATACGGATAATAAGTTGATCAGCTTTAATAAATTTATGTTATGTAAAATTGTGCTTTTGGACTCGAAATTCATTTTAAATTAATCGCTAGAAAATATTTTATTATATTTTATAGATTATCACGTATTTTTCATCCAATTTAATTTCAATAATTTCTTTTATTTGAGTGACAAGTGTGATATTGTAATAGTTAAAATAGCCTGTTTATAGATACATATATTATATAAATGATAAAATAAAAACAAGAAAATAATATATTAGTAGCGAAACAGCTGAATATAATAATAATTTAACATTTAAAAAAAGGAACAAAGAAATAATCAGATAAAACAAAGAATAGACGCCACAGAGAAAATTATTTTTTGGAGTTTAGGATGTGGGGTGCATAAGTACTTGCGGGGTTCTCATCGTGAAGAATAATTGGTGTTCTGAATACGGTGATTGTGGTCATATGACAAATTGTGGACAGACAATGCAGTAGAAAACGTTACGGCTCAGCATCATACTGTACAATAAAGGTATTCAATTTTAGTCGAGTGCGAAGCACAACGGGCAATATAATATCAAAGAGATTATAAAACTGGTAATAATAAAAATATTCAATTACAGTCAACTGGATAATTTATTTTAAGAATATTTATATATATTTTTAATAGAAACATATAATATGTATTTTGTTATTCTTATTGGTTGACATATTAATAATTACAGATTACAGTTGAAAATCGACAGTATACACAAATACATTGTTACTCAATAATACCTATATCCATTTTTTATTTATTACAATATCAGAATTACAAATAAATTTGATTCATGGAATAATTTGTATAGTGCTCTCAACATGTTAGTTCCTGGTCCTAAAATAAGTTACAGAATATTTTCTTATTCAAAAACTATAACTTAAAACTTTTTGATAATGTCTTAGTCCCCCATGAATTGTGAATTGAAAACAATATTATAACGGAGTGAAACTTGCAACAGCGATGACGATTTTCTTTACACTTGTACGATCATAAAATCACAAAATATTATTTCTAATATCTTTCTATCGTAGAAAAGAAAGAGAATATAGCTTTAATATTTATTTATGGCAATCAACACAGGCTTTTATAAAATATATAATATTTTGTGTTCGAATTCAAATATTTTTTATTTTTTCAAATTTAAGTTTTTAGAGTTTTTATACAGTAATACTCTAAGTGTAATTTATAAGTATTAATTTCATCTATTATATTATTTGATATTTTAATTAGTAATCAGTTATATTTAATTGTTTAATTGAAGTTGAAATTATTGGTATTTAACAATAACTTGTCATATTTTTATATTAAGGGGTGACCAAAATTTAAGATATATAATTTACTTATTATGATGGAAAATATAATATATATCAGTGATAAACAACAATGGTGAAAAACCGAAATGTTGATTTTGGTTGTAAAGTGACACACCCAAGTCACTTATATTTAAAACATGATTACTGTTGAAGAATTGGCTATTTTAAAAGTAGGCGTTTCGATTACGAATCTTGTGTATACTATTTTTATATCATATATTGGTTTCCAGGGGGTAACATATCTCGTTACCAATAGTGATTTTGGAATTACCCGGGACTCGAAGGAATTCGTTGCCGTTGTGTGAAAAAAAAATTATAAAGTTTATACTTTATTAGGCTATAATATATGTTATATATACGTAAGAGATTTGAAGTAAATATTTGATTCAAACGTTATAATTATAAAACGGGCTTTTGATAGATAGTTTATGATTTTCAAATGATTTAGTTCTCGAATACTTTGAGTTGAAACAATTAATAAGTATTTTAGTAAGTATTCTATAAAAATGAATACGACTCCAATACACATGAATTACGGAGAACTTTTTGTCTCTTGAATAATTCGTTCCACTTTTATTTTAAAATACAAATAGCGTGGATCTTTTTCTACGTTATATATTAAATATATTTTTTTTAGTTTTATCCAAAGTCAAAAGTAGTTAACAGTTTTAAATTTAGATTCATAAAAATTATTCAAATAGGGATTTCATAAACAATTGTATTTAAAACTGTTAATTTTTTGATTTATAATTTATACGCTAGTACATACTTATAAGATATTTTGTAATATTATAAGTTATTAAATTATATGTTTGATTTCAAAAATCATTAATTACGTATTCCGAAAATGTTGTTTTATATTATCAGTAGATAATTAGTAATACGTAATAATATTAGTCCAATTAATTATAATTAAATGATAATTGATAATAAGCTATATGGCAGATAGTAATAGGTAGGTACAAATATTATAACCGTTCTCCGCTACACCAAGGGGTCAACGATGTCGAATTCATTACTATTATAGCTACTGGATTTTACAAAAAAAAAAAAAATCCCAGATCTGACGTTGCTAATTAATACCAATGTAGTATAACACCTAAAAACTTTCTAAAACCAACCAACTTTGAGTAGCTTTAACTCGCCAACGTACCAATGAAAATTAAAATTTTTAACGTGAAAATTCATGAAAAAATGGCTTTATTAATTTATGAAATTATTAACATAGGTTGCCGTTTGAAAATCAAAAGTTGATAGTTTTTTACTATTAGATATATAAGAGTGAAAAAAAATTAAATTTTATACAGTTGTAAAAAAAACGTGAATCTAGAAATTTGAAAAAATAATTATAAAAAAAATCTATACTTTTTTAAAATAATGAGTGTTGTTTGATAAAAAAAAATCACTCTGTATATACTTTGTGTCTTTTCATTAAATATAATGCAGTGCGATTTAGGTTGATTAGACAATTTGGACAACAAATCACTATGTGATATATAGTGATCAATTAATAGACAGATAGTAACAACAAATGTATAAATTAAATACAACTCACTTGGAATAAAAGTTTGTATATTAATTACAAGGCATAATTTTATCATTAACATTAAAACCCATACAAATTTCAAATAAAAAGTACAATGGTCGTGGACAAATAATTAAATTGTATAGTTAAGTATCTATCTATCAATGAACAAAATAATATAACTAATGATCGACGTATATTATTAATTTAATACATGTTGCTTTAGAAAAAAATAGACACTCGTAAATAAACAAAATGCACCTTAGGTACCTATTAACTATCTTTAATTACCTATTCGCTATTTTTAACAGAAAAATAATACATTTTTCAAACCTGAGGCATTCACTAAAATACTACATAATAGTCCGTTAGAGAGAAAAATACGTTAGAACAATTTGGTCAAACACATTACGCCATATTAAAAAAAGGTCACCCTATGCAACATAGGTAATATTTTAAAGTCATTTGCCCAAACTCGTATTACATATACACTATACACGATAAATAATTGAAGTTTACACAAACACAATCTGTAAAAAATAAAATCGATTTTTGTTGCTGTGTTGGTTTATAATATATTTACACAATTTATGTTAATACAAGAACCAAGGTTAACGAAAGTTAATTTATAAATCACATGCAGTAATGTCACATATATTTCAGGCCGGTTTGGCACACCGTTTGATATTGTCTGTGCTATAACAGTAAAAGTGTTCGATGGTTTTAGCACTTATAATCAATCGTTATATTGTAAAGTGCTTTTTTCGAAAGTAAAAAGAAAACGATTTTCTTGATGCTAATAATTTTTATATCATTGAGAGTTCTTATGGGTATTGGTAAAGTATTCAACGCATTAATAATAATGAACGTGATATTATCATACTCGGCTGAGAGGTCGTGTCAAAAGTTGATGAGTTTAATTATTGCATAATAGGTTTTTCACAACTGACGGTTAACGTTAATTAATTCAAACTTAATAAGCTTTTTTTTCAATTCAACGGCGTATAACAAAATAATATTCTAGTTGATTATACAACAAATAATATGTTTATATAATATTACATACAAATTGTATGTAAAACGTGAAATGTGATTTTTAAACGTATAATATTTGTATAGTGTAAATACATAATTTTTAACTTCACATAATCCAAAAACAAGAAAAATATTTTATGTAGCGGAAATCGTAAACAAAAAAAATATTGAAAAGAAGCAAATATTATTTTTTTTCAAATAAATTGGTTTGAAAAATTTAAATATATTGTATTTTGATAAATGTAAGGAAAAGCATTTCAGCTACAAATGCATTTTAGTTTTCTAAAATATGCTTTAAGTTTTGAAAAATTGTATTTGAACAATTATAATTTAAATTTTAAATGTTTTTATGTTGCGTTTAAACTAATCCATCGATTAATTTTTTCTAGTTAAATACATGCATAGACCACAAATGTTCAAAATATATTAGTTATAGAGGTGAACGAAACAAATATTAATCATTAATTATTAATTTTGAAAACGTCTTCTTTCAAACGATGTTTTATTTTTTAAAATGGTCCATTTCCACTTTAATACATTTCTCTTTATATTAAGCTAGTATTTTTCATTCTGTCAAATTCCACCACGATGAAGGTAATGCATTTAAATAAATAATAGGCATGGTGTAAATATATAAACGAGATACGTGTGATCCATTTCGAACCATAAGTGAAGTAGTAAACTATAGAATACGGAATAGACCACACTACGTACGCTACTGATATTCTAAAAACTTTTCAAATTGGAAATTCTTAGTAGAATCTTAAAATATATTTATACCATCTTGACCACCAATAGTGTCACTGTAAGATAATAATTTTGTTATACAATTTTGAACAATTAAATAGGTTACTATGATAAAGTTACAAAATTAATTTTATTATACAACTTAAAACTTAAAATTTTTAAATCAAATTTTACTCTCCGCTATTTATTAAAATATTGCAAAAAATATAAGTTCATAGACTTCACAGTTTCGTGAAATCTCTTAATGGAAAAAAATCACTTTATTATAAAAAAAAAAAAAAAATGTTTAAAGAAATATTATATTACATTATTACGTTGTTATTAGTATTTCAAAACGCAGCGACACGTTAAGTTGTTATGTATTTTTGTCGCGTTTATCTAATAAATTATTATTTGAAACCCGAGAAAAGGGTTACTGCGGACGTGTACGAAACCTAACCGATTACGATGTATCCATCATGAAGTCCGACAGTAAACTTCTCACACTATACCCTGCAGCACAGTGCTTCGCGGAAGCAAGGTTTCACGATAGCTGATATAATAGTTTGCCTCGTTTGAATATAAACATCTACTCTATTTTATATATAGATATATATATATATTTATAACCTATTATAGCTATGTAATATTATAATATCATAATAAGTAGGTAGTTTGATGAACGGACATAATTTTATCGTTGTATATAAGTACAGAACTTTTTTTGAAATCATATTACTGCTTTGCGTAACATTAAACAATTCAACAAATCAATATATTACTTAATTCAATTAAATATTGATAACGAATCAAAATTTCACAATTCTGTAAGTATACGTATAAATTATATATTTATATGCATTAAATATGATCTTCTTTCAGAATTTCTAAGGACCTTATTTAATCCTTGTTTAATTCAGTTTTACGCACGTAAATCAATCGCTTATAAATTATAAATAATAACAAAAAATAATAGTAATTAAACTTTGGCTCTCATAACTTCCTATCAATAATTTTTGAAGTATTGTTGTTATTTTAATTTTAAATAGACAAAGTTTTATATTATAATATATAGAAAATGTTTTGCATTATACTCAACTCGTTAAAGTTTTCACGAGTAAAAACGTAATTAATATTAGTTGTTAATTTTAAATTCTAATAAGTACAACAAACATGTCGAATCAACAACAACATTAATATATATATATATAACCTATATATATATATATAACAACATTAATAATAATAATAAAGTAGTCACGAAATATATTGGCGCTAGAATGAAAATTGTTTATACTATATTATAATAGTTATTAAAATAATTTTAATATAGGAATAATTTCTTTAAATAAATTATACTCACAAATTTAAATTGTAAATGATTATAATTAGAATATTCTTTAGTAGGTACAAAATAAATACCTATTGTTTTTCTTATATGATATAACATATATACATAACAATATATGTTATTGACATATTGTGACAACTCATGATCAACTGTAATTATAATCAAATAAAAAAAAACATTTTTTTCGAACTTATTACCCATAAAATTTGAGTTAGTTTTAAGTTCAACTTAAGTAGACCGCAGTTACCTAACGGAATATTTATTAAAACTTAAAATTCAAAAAACTTCTGAGATAAATATCATTTTAATGTATTTTTGAATTTTCATCAAGACATAAATAGGTACAATAAGTACCAACAATAAGTTTGAAACTTATCTTAAATGTAAAATAACAATGTCATAATATGTTTACGCTTCGAAAAAAAAAATAAAAAAACTTTAAGCATTAGATTAGAATTATAATCATTAAACTAAAACAATTAAAAATATATTAAGTACTTCGGATATATAAAATATGAAAGTATACCAACTTTTATTATTTTGCAAGTTTTTGAATTTATACAGTTTTAACGTTTTAAGGATAACACACTTTACAGAAAAAACTTGATTCTTGATATTTCCTATTTATATATATATAATGTATTTCAGTATAATATTTATTATAGATTTGAACAAGTCAAAAGTAGTTATATATTTTTTATCTATCCAATCAAATCTATAACAATAAAATACTAATACAATTTTCAAAAAACTTCAACAAATGATTAATATTCACATGTAAATTACACATCTTTTCAAAAAAATCTTTTGAAATTCAATAATATTAATTATCTATACAGGTAAAGTCTCAACTTTCCAAATAAATTGAAACATTTTATTGCTTATGATTAATTGTAATAAAATTCAAAAAAAATTAAAGAATTATATTTGTTCCTTATTACCAATACGACATCCAGTATGGAATTAAATTAATTTGTCTATCATATTATTAAGTTAAAAATGTATTTACATCGCGCCACTGCAAGTTACAATCAATATTTTATGGATTTCAATTAGAATAAATCAATATTATATTACATATACTCGTTATAATTTAGATTCCCGGAGGATCGGTTAGATAAATAAATCACGTCGTCGATAACACCGTATATATTATTTTAAAAGCAACATGTATAATAACGACCATGGCCTACAGAGGAAATTTACTGAAGTCCATAGTCATTAAACGAATAATGATTTAGTCTTTGAACAAAATTAAAAATGTTTGATCGTTATAATTACAATAATTATGCAGATTTTTTTCACGTTCCCGCCATTTGTTCCAATAATCTAAATATAAAAAAAAATTACGTTTTTAATGTTTTATCGACAAATTATGTACCTACTATACTTTGTATTATAATATGATGTGATAGTATAATATTATGTACTGCGGGATAGTTACAGTCAATAGCAATAATAGCATAAATGACAAGTTTTTTTATTTAATAGTTTCAAACATCTGACTTAGAAAATTCATCATGATAGGTGGATAGATCTCTAATCTATGGTAAACCATTAAAAATTATAATATTTATTAATTCTGATTCAACTGAACTCGAAATAAAAACATTATTGCAGGCGAGGCTGGAGTGTCAATATCTAATGAAGCACACTACATACATAATGTGTAATAATATTATATTATACGAACATAATTTAAACCTAAAAATACTTATTAGTTTATTTTTTTTTTACAAAGTTATTATTTCTGAATTAAATTATTTAAAATAGTTTATATAAATTCGATAAAAAAGTAATACTATTGTATTTAAACGAAGTAATTAGTTCTATATTGTGAGTCTAAAATTAACCTCGAAAAAAGTTGAAACTCAATTTGTATTTCTTTGATTAATATTGGCAGTACCTAATGCATGTCAATAAATACAAACTTTTATGCTATTTAAATAATGGTTTATAACACCTGTCATTCTGCAACCAAATTATATCAAACAATGTTTGTTTTTTGATTGAAATATCCATTGGACATTATTGTACAAATAACTATGTCACGCCCATAGTTATTATACACACAAAATGTCGTATACAATTATTTTTCGTTTATTGAATTCAAAACGATTTGTGTATACCTGTATCAAAAAACAATGTTATCAAAACTTAATAATAGCTATCGTTGAATTAGACTAATCTACTAGGTGATATATTATGCTTTTTTTACACTGAATTATTAAAAAAATTATAATATATATTTTTATGTTAAAAATATAACACGACTAAAATCTACCTAAAGAATATATTAACATAAAACAAAAACTTGATTTTTTTTTTAAATTTGCATAAACAAATAACCCAGTATCATACACAATGATATACAGCTTTAATGCTTTATAGAACTTTATAGAACTTAGATAGGTACCTACCTCTAGAATTATTGTTGAATTAGGTGGGCCATAGAGTTACAACTACACACGTATGTTAATACAAAACTCGTTATCTCTGAAAATGTACATGAAAATATAAAGTATAATATATACTAATATTTTTAATAATAGTTTATATCTTAATCTTTTGACAAGAAATGGTGGTTATTTACGCCTTTAAAATTGTTTGTATGTCAACCACCGTGTATACGTGTTTTTACTATAAACGTTTTATTTATTTATTTTATCTTTTAAACCAGAGTATTTATTATACAAAATGCTTATTTAAAATGTACTTATAATGTACTTATACTTCATCACTCCAAAAGTAATATTTTTTTTCAATCTTCTCGTTTTAAACTGCTTTCTGAATATCGTCTGTATATTTTTAATTTGCTTCTCAAAAGAACATTTATAGTATATATTATAAGCCATACATATATAATATATATATATTTAGGTATATATATATTTATTTATGAATCACTTCCAATGATGGTCACTGATTCTGAGGATAACTTAAAATAAAAAACTAATCAATTAACAATAATAATAAATTCTATGCAATTTTATTAACCGTTCAATGATCATACAATGTTCTAACATTTCAAACTATAGTTTGTAACTTTTTTAAACCTAATTAATTTAAAATTTAATATTGTCATATGCGCAATAATAATAACAATAAAAAAAAAAGTTTAATAATATTTAATCCTTAATTGGTTTTCAAGGTGTTACAGAATGTTAAATAATACAAAAAAATAAATTCATTTGTACATTTACCTATAGATTTCGAAATTTTAAATTTACATTGAACATTTGAATTGAAACATACATAGAATTGTTAAGTTTTTCACACCTACTTCAAAAGTGTATACAAAATAATAATTATTATTATTATTGTGATCATCGAGCAATACGATAAAAAGAGTACTTATAGTAAATATATATTATGTAAGTGTAGGTAAAAATACCCATAGATTGCAGTCAGCAGTAAACTGGAATTATCCAGGAACAGTTCAAGTTAAAAAAAAAAACTCAACTACGTATCAAAACAATTTATTTAGACACGGCGTTATAAATAACCAAGACCTAAAGTGTAAACAGTCAAGTAGTTTAGGACTTCAAACTTGAATCAATGTATTGTATATATATATATATATTTAATATAATATTTACGTCGATACTTCACTTTAAATGTATACATTATGTTATCAAACACACATAAACAGTACATAACACAAATGATTATACAAATTGTATTTAATCACGTGACTATACAAATATACGCTACTCAATGCGTCAATTTTTTTTTTGTTTAGTGTTGTGAAAATCTTTATTTCTAATGGTATTAGTATTTTGTATATTATTATTTTTAGTAAGTAAATTATAGTTATTTTGTAGGTAGTAGGTACCTATTTACATATAAATGATATTACGATTGAAATAACAGTATGAAACGTCATAAATTATATATTTTTAAACAGGGCAATTGTTGGTTCATACAATATTTTGTATTCTACTGTTTCGATTTTTAAAAACTCTCATATAACACTTAAATATGTTCATTTTCACTGTATAATGATTTGAGGAGTATTTCAATGTATTAATATACAGTATATACAATAAACAAATTAATTACCAAAATCTTTAAATCTAAATGTATTAAAATCGGGCGAATTTAAGTTCCTACACGAGACTTAACAGGTGAACAAAATACATAATATGTTAGTTCCTACACTGTAAAAAAGCTACACATGTAAGAATCCTACACTCCGTATATTATAAGTTATAAATCTAATATCAGTTATATCATATTATAATACTGTCATACATTTTTACCTTTTATTCTATATAATATATAATTTATAAGCTATCTATCTAATTTAATTTAATAATTTTAATATAATAATAATTCATAGGTAATTCATAAGTATACCTATATTATATTAAATGCATTACTTATATATTTTTTTACAATTATGAATTATTATTATATTACAATAATTATTTTTAAAATTATTAAATTGATAATATTTATTAGGTAAATTATTAAATATTATAGAGAATGCATTACTTATATATTTTTTTTAAATAATTAAATCATAATATATTAGCTTATAAATTATATATTATATAGAATAAAGGGTTAAAATTTATGACAATATTATCATATGATATAACTGATATTAGATTGATAACTTATAATATACGTAGTGTAGGAACTTACACGTGTAACTTTTTTTTTGTGTAGGAACTTACGATTCCCTTTAAAATCGTACAATCCTACGTGCTTAACTAGGTACGTATTATAACCTTAATATTGCTTAATACTATTAAGGTCACGATGGGCAATTGTCATTATGAAACATTATAATATGGTATTCCGTTTATCAAAAAACTTAATAATTTTTTTAATATCGCTATATTTAAACAAATTTATTTTCCACTTAAAATATGAAATAGTTTTGAATTTAATAAAAAAAAACTAAATTAAGTGTAATAATAATTTTAATACATCCATCGTAATCATAACATGTAATAAGATTTTTTACGAGGTAGTAGCTCACATTTTTACCTCATAATGTTTATGCATTTATTGTACTACTTTATTTAAACGATATGGAGATTTGTACTCATAAAAATTAATATCGGCCAAGATGATAATTATGATAAGTTATGTCTAATATTTTAAAAAGACATACAGCTAATTAAAAAAAATCATTCAATTTTTTTTTTTTTTTTTGTAATTATTCACATGAAAAAAATACTTATGCGTATTATTTCTTAAAAATAATTATCCTTTTGTTTTTTCTTATTGTACTAAATATAATTTAATAAATAGGAAACAAAAATAAAATGTGGTAATTTCTCATCATTATTGTTGTTTATATTTATTATTTATATAGGTATACGTGTTCGTTTCCAAATACGAACAATTCTATTGCTCACAATTCTGTGATAGGTTAAGTTACATAGTACTATCAAAATATCGTGCTTTATTTGTTCACTAGCTAATTCTAGGAATACGGTGATTAGTACAATTTTAGTTTTTCAATTATATGTGTATGTTTAAATACTATAGTTCATTATAGATACTAGTATTTATAACCAACGATATTGTATATTGTACCTAGTTAAATCATAATAATATGCGTATAGAAATTTAATATTAACATTGATACAATAGTTTTGTTTTGATTTCTGTTTTGATCGTTTTACTTCGTTGGTGCAGTCAATCAACCTCGTGAAATGAACAAAAAGATAATATTATGATGAAAGTTGAATCGGCGCCAATTGTTTCAAATAAATTACGGGTCGGTATTATATTGCATTCTTTCCTATCTTCTTTGGAAGTCAAGCATTTGGTCACTATACTATTGTAATAATTATGTATTACAGTTGTTCCGACTCCAAACGATATGACAGTTTGTTGGTTCATTGTTGCCCGTTAAGTACCCATTGGTTTGTCGAGTATAATAGCTGATTCATAGTTTATTTATTTTTATTTATCCACAATGTAGTATTTTATTTTAATTATCTTAAGTTTTCTTTTTTTTTTCCAGGTTCAATTAGTGGTTTCATCATATTATATTATATTTGGTTAGATTTGTACAGTATTTTGTTCAATACCTATAAAGTGACATGAGTGATTCTGGAAGTTTTTGTTATTGTAGTTTTTGTACAATTGTTGACTTCTTTGTTTCAGTGAATATTTATATTGTGTCTCCGTTGTTCTAATAAATAATAGGATATAAAATATAATGGTATTTAATGATTTTAGTTTTTGTATTTGGTTTTTCAGATTTATTAGGACTTTCAAAAACGTTTTGTAAATTATATTTAATGCTTTTATTGTATGGTACACACAAAATGTAAATATTGTAAATGTTTAAATCCAATTGAAAAAAATTAGATGACTATTGCTGGTAATTGGAAAATTAAAAGAAAACATGTGCAATCAAACATTTAAGTACGAAGCGTTGCCTAATTACAAACTATACCGATTATGCAAAAATAAGCGTTAGGATAGACTAATTATTTGCGGATTGGGTTCATACAGTGATTTTAACTAAACAGGAAACACTGATTAATTATGATTATGCATTTATTAGTGATTCTTATTTGATTGTTTATTGTTAGTAATAATAAAATGAAACTGCAAATTCTAACTCTGTTTATACATATTATTGTGTACGTTTGTTGCATACAATCCCGATTTCCTTGGTGACAGTTAATCGAGTTTTTGCTGTACTAACTTATTACACAAAATCTATGAAGATTTTATTATAATATTTCCTGATTATTTCGTTAATTTGCTGTTTAAAAATAATACGGATTACTACAATATATAGATTGAATATTTATTTAAAAGCTTATAAAAAATAATCACATAAGTATTCTGAATAACAGGCTTTATTCACAGTTGTAGTTACGGCCGGTATAATAATTAAATGATACTCATTTTTTCAATTAATTAAAAAGCAGCGATCTTCATTGAAACACATATTATATTTAATATGATTTAACATGTGGTTTTAAATAATAATATTACATGTTGAACTGTAAACATATCAACGATAAAATCAATAGTTGAATAATTATTAAATATGTAATTTCAAAAAAAAAAAAAAAATACGAGTTTCATTATTTTTAATAGACAATTTATGATAGTTTAAAAATGTTAAAGCATGCTGTTAGACTAAAAAAAAAACATCAACGTAATTTTTTATCATATTACCTTACAATAATTTTTATAATGAATTCTGTTAGTGTTTTTTTTTTCCGAAAATGTTTGCCACATCGACTTTAGTTCAATACTTTACAAACTATGTCCCTTAAAAGTTTAGTCAGTTCATCAACAGTTTTAATTAAAGTAATAAAATTGAAATACATCCTTCATTCGAGTTGAATAACTTTATTTTTTAAATTATATTTTAATAATTTTCATTTATTTTTATGAACTTACCTAAATCAAAAATTCAATGAAATATATGTATAAAAAAATTATATCATTTATCTTTTGAATAAAGAGATACTTTCGAAATAGTTTAAAACATAGTTATTTATTTTTATTTTAAGCTTAAATAATAAAAGAATAAGTGAGATCATACTAGTTAATTCATTAAATTTAATAATGGTTTATAATAAGGATGTAACACATAAGTTAAATTATATTTGAATATCATAAATCGAAGAAAGCGATTTCAAAAATTACCTATCTATCCTAAACATTGAATTTGATAACTTAAGTAGGGCGACCAAACCACTATGTTATATTTAGAAAAGATAATACATATGATTCTGTTACTTGCATCCATAAATGCATATTTTATATGCAATAAAATGTTCATCATATACGTAAATAATAGTTAATTACACTAGCGTTAGACTGGGCGTGAGTTCATGAATGATATAATTCATACACTATCACAGTTAGTTAAATATTTATCAATATTTAAGTTATATTAATCTAAATTCATCGTGAAATAACTTGAATATTAAAGTTTAATGAAAAATATATTTTTAATAACCTATATTTATTTAAATTTAAAGTAAATATATATAATATTATATTATATTATATACGTGCAATATTATAATATTTACAGTGATTTTTTTTTTTTGGGGGGGGGGGATAGAAGTTAAGGTACATTATAATATGAACATGTAGGTATATTATTGGTAAAATAAAATATTAAAATTAATATGATTTATATGATTTAATGTGGTAGTGTGGTGTCTTTATGAATTAAAAATAATAATTAACAATTTTTAAAATTTTAATAAGGAAAAACTATTAAACTTTACTTAGAGATTAGATTCAAAACTGGCTAGTTTTATTAACTAGTTGAATATATTCGTTAATAAGTAAAAAAAAAACCTAGTAATTTTAATATAAATAGATTTGAATTGAAAACATGTTTTAAATTCAACCATAAAATATTGATGATATTATAATGAAACTAATGACGGTTATTAATTAGTTAATAAATTAAAATGCATTTATAATTTTAACCATTTTATTAAAGACTATTGATAAATGTACCTACATGTTTGCTAAATTAAATATAGTGTATTTAATAAGTAATGAAGTATAATTGAAGATCTAGCCATTAAAATTCAAAAATAAAGTTGATATTTGGTTTGTATTTATTGTATGTTTATAAATAATAAAATTGTCATAACTAATTGACCATTACAATACAGAAATAGTAGTTTATTTTCCATAATAATTTAAAACCACGTGTATAACGACAAGGAAACATAAGATACACCCTATATATAATACAATGACTGCTTCGAAAACGTAGCGTCGTGACCGCCTTTTACTGTAGTTGTTCATTTTTCTTCTCCATTCGAAACCTTTCTAATTATCATTTGCTCTCACTGCCTCACCAAAAAAATATACATACCGTTGGAAACTCTCCAAAGCGAACGTTTTCCAAGTTCGCATGCGAGGAATGGTATACGAGAAATTGCTAAGCCCGTTTCTGTATAGTAATAATTATTCGATTGTCAAAATATTTTGTTAAGTTACGTACAACTGCCGGAGTTCAAATACGGTGGCGTCGTTTGGGTGAGGCAAACACACGTATATGCGCATTAACTTTTAAAAACAGGACCTATTTTGGTCACAATTGAGATCAGCACAAACCAACCACATGCGTTTAATATTATGATTTAATATTTGACTTTACTGATGTTTGAAGTTTTGTTTTTTTTTTTTTTTAAATCTAAATTTAAAATATAATAGGATCTATTCCGTTATAGATATTTGTTGACCTGTGTCGTAATTATATAGAACCATTTTATTGACGGTGATATGTATATTTAGATACTCCATATTTATTGATTTGTTATAAAGGGCGAAAAACACATCTATACCTTATAATATTTATAACAATGCGCAATGGCACAATATTGTAATACTACACAACGTATACCCTATATTGTTTATATATAATAATTACGACCAATAGTTAAACACATGACCATCACACTCAGAGTATCTATATGTATATGGTACGTAAAAAAATAAGTTTACTGCAGTTGATAATATTACACTTGTTAATTTTAATTAATACTAAAATAGTTAATCACTGTAACAGTTATTCATGCATAGGACATAGGAAATCTAAAAAAAAAATTAATATTATAATATTTATAATTTGTGAAATGCAAATAGTAGTAATAAGAATATCATGTTATTTGATTAAACATTGATTTTATTATGGAGACATTATAAAAAAAGTTCAAGCAATTGTAGATCTTAATTTACAAAATATGGAATAAAAAGCGTGGTCAAGTGGGTACCACTCTGCTGTATATTAGGCACCGTACGGACCAATATTATATAGAGAAGTGTTAAATTTAAATCCAATGATAGGTAATACTGTATACAAAAAATGATTCTGAACGGAGATGATTTATCAGCCTAGGATAACACATAAAATATATTGTATTTTAAATTGGGTGGTGAAAAAGGTGGTTTATATTTCTAGGACTAATAATTTTTAACTATAATAAAAATTTTAAATTATTTGATAGTACCTATATCGTTATTTAACGAATAAATTTAATTTTGGATTTTGTAAAAATTAAACTCAGGATATTTTTTTTTTAATTGACCAACGTTCAAGTTCTTTTAAAATTGTTATAAGCCAAACTTATGAATTATCTTGTATTACATTTTCAACACTTTTGACCACTATAATGCACCAAGGATATTCACTTTGCATTGAAAACCACCCCCGAAGTTTGAAATTGAAGCATTATTTCGAATAGTTATGCTATACACAGACACAAGACACACATCATTGTAGAAGCAATAAATTCATCACTCCGTTCAGAATCTAAAAATTATAATTTAAAAAATCGAAATGACTTTTATTCATTTCATTTTCAAAAAACTATTTTGTTTAATTAAATAAAATAAAATAAAAAACTTCTTATTGGCAAAAATATTACTTTTGTGTGTTAAAAATCAAATTTACGATAGTTACATTCTGGTGAATATTTAAATAATCAACGTTTTAATTGAGCTTCATCTCATACTGACCATACCATAATCCCCATAGTGTTTATTGTAATATTTTAATAATTTTATTAATCTGCACAACGTCCAGGGATACAATATGGTCACTCGTTTAAATCGTTAATTCCTATTTCGAAGATTTTTGACGAATACAAAAAGCACCCCTTCATATTCTTACCCGCACTACAATTGCCAAAAGTCTCTCTCATCCCAAATATCCAGCTCTTTTGTGTCTAGATGGGTTGTTTGTGTGAGTATATATATGATACTTATAATGGTTAAACTCACATAATGGATACGGGTAATTTCTGAAAAGGATTAACACATAATTAAAACGATATAATATGCTTATAAACGCTATTAATGTAAATACTGTCACTTGTCAGATTTACCGGTTTTCGTTGTAATGATTATACTGTGTATATTAATATTTAAATAGAATACCCGGTGTCTGTCAACGTGACCTTATAATATATTTATACATTTTCCTATTTGGAATTGTTTGCGTGACTTATAGGTATAACAATCGACCAGAAATAATATAGGCAAAGTTAAAAATTTATATATATATATAGATAAAATGTTTGAAAATAATAATAACTGTTAACTATTATATTTATATCGTTTAAGTTGCTAGCCGACTCACTTTGAATATGACAATATTTTTAATATTTTTTGAATAAACAAATTGAAAATTGGTTTTTATAATTTATAAATAAGTCATTAAAATATTATAAGAATTTGAAAATCTTTTATGGTATAAACAAATTTATCATACCTATATTACCTATACATTATATTAAATATTAAATACCCGACGTATAATTATTATATGTCAATAAAACTTCGGTGGTTTTAATGTATATCATATATATTAAATATAATTAATATACATACCAATTACAATTTTTTTATTCAGTATTAAATGTATAATGGTTAAATATTGGATATTTTGTATTATCGAGTCACTCAAAAAATATGTATTATACAAATTTAAAACCAATTTTAGTAAAATTTATAGTTTTTTTTTTTGAACTCTCTCACTATCCCTTTCTTTTTCTCTGAGCCGTTCGTTTCTGACGTGCCATGTGCGAAACGTTCGCAGCGGTGGATGGAATAAAATATGATCGAACCGTATTACAAAAAAAAAAAAAGTAAATAAATAATAAAAAGGCTGGCGTCGTATGATTCAGACGATTCAACAACCGAGTGGCGACGACGACGATGTCCATTTGTTTCGTATCCTGCAGGGTCTTTTTTACTACGCCACAGTCGAGAAAAAAAGAAAGTTCCGGTCATTAATCATTTTACACAGTACATAACAATATATATACCTACGTTTTATTATTATTATTATTATTGTTATTATCCTTATATTTTCCACGAGATATTTTTACATTGTGTTGAAAAAGAGAGGAAAGTGCCTCGGCAGCTCGAAAGTGGTTTAGGAGAAAACGACACTTGTTTTTAATTCGCTGGGTAGATTAAAATTAATCTACTCGTAAAGTCATGTATAATATTGCTAATATATTTAAATTATTCATAATTTTCTTTATCTATAATATCACACGTGAGTTTGAATTTCACTAATTATAATATTTTTCTAACTGCGTTAACAAAAATCTATTTGGATTAAAATTAATATATCTATTTATCATTTTTCATTTTGCTTCATTTGAAATATATAATACAAATCCCTACGAAAACATAACAATAATTAATTTTATGATTTAGGTACTTTCAAGTATAAACATGTTTTTGATTTAAACGCAAAAATATGTATTGTTGTTAGTGTTTGGTAATATTGAACTAATGCACCATAGAGTTAACTTCGAATTTTTAATACAGGCATAAAAGTTAATTGTACTATAAATGATCTAAATTAAAATTTGGACTATTATAATTCCATTTATCATCGAAAAATAAAATTATAAATCGACGAGAGTGCTCATACGAAGAATTTTCAATGGTTCTGGTGGCTGAGGGCTTGATTTTCATCTAATATAACTTTTCTTACTCTTGCAGCACTTATATATGTTTTCATATGCTCCTTTTATTGCTTAGCAATAGTAAAGATTCTTCTAACTTATATTATTAATAGAAATATGATCATTGTTTGAGAAATCAATTGAAACGACGTACTTAAATTTGGACATTTCTTTACGCCGTAAAAAATAAAGTGGTAAATTAAGAATTTATGGATATTTGATATTATTTTAATAGAGAGTAATTATATCTGCTTGCTTTAATGTAAAATGTGTTTGTCATACTTGTTGATGATAATTTGTTTACCAATATTACCAATTTATCTATTAGCAGTCGTTTTATTTTTCACGTTGTTGATGAATTGATTCCAATGCTATTAAGAAATATGTACTAGTTGACTATTATTGACGTACTAAATACATATGATAATATATAAAATATGAATCCAATTAAGGTAACTCAAGAGATCCGCCAAGAGATTGGCGATAAGTCTCTCAAAAATGTTTTACTTTTTAGTTATTTCATATTTTTAAAAAAAAAAACCATTCAATTTTTATTTATTAATTATTTATTATATTATATTATATTATATTTTTTATATTTTTATATGTCTCCAATTGACGGAATTATAATTTATTATTTATCAAATAAATGTAGTAATTAGGTAAAAATTTAAAACACATTATTTTAAAAAACTGGTATCTGGTAATGAGATTACCAGTAAACTTAGTTATCACTTCTTTTAAAAAAAAATTTTCTCGGTTTTTCTTGGATTTTGTAGTCCTATTGTTTCTGAATTTGATATATGTTTCTAACATTCTAACAGTTCATCTATAAATGTATAAATATTTGGGCACCCACTATAAAAACAACTGTTGAGTTTCGAATATACTGAAGAACAACAATTAGAGGGAAACAACTCATGCCTTTTAATGACCAGGAAATCAATTCAACGGTATCAGTATATATCTACAGGTATCCAGGAAATCATCAAATTAACTCATACACAACCGCTTTTCAAATGACAACGAAATCTCATTGTCTCATGTGGTGTAGCCTCAAATAATGCATTTTCTTTTAAGTATTTTATAACATAAAAATAATGGGTGGTTGGTAATTGGGTCACATTTTATCTACCTGCTTTAGATAGTATTTGTTTACATTTTATTACCAGGATAATAGGTCAAAAATGTAATATATATTTTTAAAGAGTACTTTGAGATGGGCGTCGCCCGAGTGCGTTCCGTCATCTATATAGTACCTTTTTAATAGTTCAAGTGTGTCCACCATAATATCGCTAGTAATTTTAGTATACCTCAAGTGCGTCCGTAATTTTATCGCTGATAATACGTGTACTAAAATAGCACCTATATAATATTACATTATATTAGTTTGTATGTGTGCTATAGCTCACACGTCTTATGTATGTACATTGCACTTACTATATCAATTGTAAATAATATTAGCTTCTCAAAAATATTAAAAAATTAAAATAAATACAAAAAAATAATCAAACTTATAATCATATAAATATAGGTTGTATCTAAAAAAAATAGATCGTACAATGAGAAAACAATTTAAGTCATGTAAGATAATATGCAACATACCAAACTGAATATTTCTCTATAGTTCTGATTATGGAAAAATTATGATATTAGAACGTAAATAATAATTCCTCATAAAAATATATATATTAAATTATAAACATTATTCAAATTTTAATACGCTCACCCAACATTTTAAAAATGGTTATAAGCCAAGATAATTAAATACTTTTTAAGTAATTAAAGTACTTTTTAAGTATATTTAAGATTTAAGCCACATCACCTCTTCATGATGCACCCCTGGTTAACTCTAAATTAACTGAGACGCATTCGGATTACGTCAAAATATGATCCTTTTTATTGGGATGTACTTGAGTTATACCTTATTTGGGACGTACTCAAAATATTTAATAAGGTAATTTCAGAATACATCTGGAAAATTCTCTCTGAGATTGGGCCATAAATGTATAATACAAAAATACATAATATTTATTAATTACAGAATAAAATAATTGTATAATTTATATTTAGTTGAACATGTTGTCTAAGGACATCACCAATAAATTTTGTCACATTGACTCTGGGAAAAATATTTAAAAATATTAAAAATCATTAATTTTGTTTTTATTTTTTAGATACTATAACTTATAATTAAGTTAACTAATAATTATTTTACTTGCTTATTAGTTCATTGCATGTAGTACTAAACGTAAATCTTATAGTTTTCCCGTTATGATTGCGATGTTTCATAATTGATTTTAATAATTACGCTTATGGATTTTTTTATCCATTTAGTTTGATAATAACCTATAGCCATCGTCGATGCAGATAATGTTTATAAAAGTGAATTATACTAAATTTTCGAAGTCTATCAAGATTCGAGACTACACCATACTTTTCACCGATGAATCCAAAATGGTTAGGTTAGCCAGTGTAAAAGAAACAGTGATATATAAAATACAATCAAACTAATGTATGTGCTTAAACTTCTTTATTTTGTGTTAAATTTGCACGACTAAAGCTCTTGCAGTCACCCATACATTTACACGCTATATAATAAAACGAAATAAACAATTCCATTATAGCCAGTGACTCCCTTAGCATAAATAAATAAGCATCAAAAACTACTAGCATATTTCAAAAATTAAGAACCAGATTACTTTTCCTTCAAAACCAATGCACAGATCTTCATCATAATTTAAATATCAAGAGATATGAGCATCCTGCAAGAAAAAGAATTAGTAAACAGACTATCATCTCATTTAAATCACTTCATTTCCGCTCATATACACTCAAAACATTTTATCAACAATCGCATCTTAAACCAATGATAATTCTCGTGGTCAACACTTAACACCAAATCTAATGCAATTAAATCTAACATTCTTCCTTGGACAATTACCTCACTATTCCAGACTTATGTAACATATATATAAAAAATATCTACGGAACAAGCTGACAGTATCAAAAAAAAAAAAAATTAGTTTTTTGTAAATTATCTAATTTATAAAATTTAATATGACTATATCACACATAAGTACTGATAATGCCATATTGCATTATATGACAATATCCTTGTTATTTTTCTTCGAACATAATTTAAAACTTAATATTAAGCATTTTCATTATATTTAAATACTTTTTAAATAGGTATAACAAACCAATTATCACTCCTGTTGTTACTTTAATGAAACAATTAAAATAAAAACAATAAATAAATAAGTGAGCTAAAAATATGAAAACAGACTATTAAAATAAATATCATTATAGGTACGTATAGTCTGTTTTTTATATAATTAAAAACAGTTTCTTTTTTTATACTTGCTAATTTATATATTTTATTAACTTATTTGTGTATTATGATTTATGACATGAAATTTTTAACCTAACCACATGACTTAATACAAAATATGTAATTTTAAATTGCCTTATATATTCATATGCCATATATATATTCATATTTCATATGCCTTAGTCATTCATTATAAAACGACTGTTATCAATTAACAATAATATATACTAATTTCGATATGAGCTTTTAAATTTAGATAAAAATACGGCTACATTTCACAACATTATATGTTCAATAGTATTAGTTTTCGGTTTTACGTTACTTTATCGTTTCGTTTCGAATGTACTCAATCGTAATGCCCAAAAGGTATAACGTACTCAATTGTACGATATGTGCATAGTTAGTAAGGTAGTTTAATTAAAGTGGCTATACCTACCACTTACCAGTGGCATAAATATATGTAAACATAATTGTTCGTCCAATTACAATAATTAATAATATACTATAATATTATGTTGCTTTATTATTTTATATATCAGTGGTTCTAAAGTTATATTACGATAAAAATATATACACCTTAATCAACAACAACATTTTGTTTATCCTCAATAACTATCGCTGTGCACTGGATATAAACACAAAAAGTCAAAACGTAACTAAAAAAATTAAATCAGAATAAGAGCAGATGGTATTTAAACAATTTTGCTGATTTTTAAATTGAAAAAAAAACCAAACAATTAGGTTTGTTGCAACACATGGTCAAACTATTATAGAACTATTGGGAGCATGCGCAGTAGAATTTTTCCTTTCCAACTCGTCTGAAATGCAAACTCAAACTATCAGATAGTTATTCCAACACGTAATTAGACCAATTTTATTATGACTGGCTATTGACAGTCAAAATGATCCATGGATTCTGACTGGAATGGAAGTACGAGATACTGTTGTCGTACATTTATCTATTATATATTTTACAATTATTGTGGATAGCACGATTAAAGACTATCGTTAATCGTGATGGACAGTCAGAAAGGTATTCCACAGTGGTCAAAATCCATGACCAGTCCATATTAGCGCATGCGTTGTACATCAATTATGGATTAGTGGGCAACTAATCCCAAATTTCGTGTTGGAACAAACCAAATATTTTCAAACTATTTTTCTATGTTATACAATTAAACGCGTAGGGTATCATCGTCGTTTTGATATATATTTAGGCCAAATTGGTTTGAAATCATGTATTTATTAGCTAAATATATTAAATAGAATACAGTTTAATATTATAATACATTGGATCACAACATGTAATCATAAACAGCTGCTGTCAATGACGTCCTACGATATTATACGCACTCGTCTATATTGAAATTACCTGTGACGGACGACTGTCCACTAAAACACAGTTGATAATTTACAAATATGGATTAGTCGTTAGTGGATACAAATATTATTCTCGAAATGTTATATTTTTCTCTTACAAATACATACAGCTTAATATTATTGTTATTATTAATACTGTTTCAAAATTAAATTATAACTATAACAACTTTATTTGATTCTTATGTACTTTTTACGATATAAATAA